>BMAV01027825.1:148536-159967 GCA_019973955.1 Trichonephila inaurata madagascariensis | reverse complement strand
ATTTCCCATAAACGTGATAAACGACGCTTAGCTCAGAGTGAAAAAAGAATTATAGTGATTGGAAAAAGAAAAGAATCAGTAATAAATTGGCCAAATCATCCAAAATTACAAGGAATATTAAAAAGAAGGTGAAACATATGGTCCTGGCAAATTTTAAATGTTTTTTCCAGTAAATTAATATTTATTTGTACTATCACTGAAAACATTTTACCGAAAAACTGTATCATGTGAAACCATTTTATTCTTTTATTAATTTTTTTTCTCTCTTCAAAATATGCTTGTAAATAAATAACCTAGTATAAATATGTCTGTTATTTAATAAAATAGATGTTTAATAATATCAGAACAACAGTTATAAAAGGTAAGTGGAAAAACATTTTTAAAATGACTTTTTCTCAAAACTTTGTTTTTTCAGATTTACGTACTTTTAAAATGTTCCATGCGTCTCAATTTTTGAGCAAATTGCTTGAAATTTCTCATGAAGAATACTGATAAGTACATAAATAAATCTGGGTATCCATTTAAAATTTTGACTTCATTTAGATAGTTAAATTTCATTTTTAGTGTACAAAATCTGATATTTTACAGAAAATTAAGTACAAATGAACAAAAACCTTTCTAAAAAATTAACCGGTGCATGAAATTGCTAAATAATACCCATTTATGTGTAACGTGTACTAATAAACATTAATAATGTTAGACGAAGTCAAAAAATAAAAAATTGGAACGCATAGAATGTTTTAAAAAAAATTTAAAACTTATTAATTTTTTTTAGTTTAAAAAAAAAATTTTAATTGAAATTTTTTTTAAAGATATATTTGATCTAGTTGTATTCCAATGTATATGACATAAATTTTCATTACTCTTACTTAATAATTAAAAAAAAGTTTTTGAAAGTCCACTGTCCCCTTAAGAACATTATGACAAATAAATATATATATATATTATTTAAATCCAATATTTTGGAAAAAAATTAACTTAGAATAATTTTTTTTCAAAACGTTCTCTCTTCGTAAAAAAGCTTCTATAATATTAATATTTTGCTTATATAAAGTAAAGATTTCTCCAAAGAGTTTGAACTAGGATTTTTGAAAAATTCCCATTATTTTCAGTTACCACTAATTGAAATATATATAATGATCGGCGTTTTTTTCTTAAATTTTCTCCCTCTGTTGTCGTAAAATATGGATAAATCCACTTCTAAGTTATATATTTCAAAAATTCTAGTTCATCCTCTTTACAGAGGTCTGAGCTATATAAAGGCAAAATATCATTATAATAGAAGCATTTTTCATAAAAGGAAAATGTTTTGCAAATGGGTCATTCTATGTTAATTTTTTTGTCAAAATATTGTACTTAAATATTTTTTTATTGTAATAATATTCTTAAAACAATTTTATATACGTTTTCTAATCTAAGTGACACTAAATATTATAAATATTATCCATTTATACGCTTTTACAAAATACGGTTCCGAACGTTGTCGGATACCTTAAGGAGTTAACGTTTCACTCTGAAGTAACCTAAGGACTTCAGTAGCATTAGGACTCAAACCCATGACTTGACTACGCCAACCACGAGTTCATGACTATGATCATTAATAAGTCTGAGAAATAGGAAAAGTGATGTTGGAGTAAAAATAATGTTCAAAATGTGTTATGTGTACCCTTAAGGTAGCGAACAAAATGTAACCTTAAGGTAACGAATTTCTGAGTAGCTGCTTGTACAATATAATTTTTTGCATCGATTTCTTAAAAATTTGACTTAACCATTAAATTTTATTCTATTTTCGGCTGAGTAGTCATGTTCGCGGGTTCATAGTCAGTGTTGTTTCTATCGAGTCGTGATGTCGAGTCCTGGTGCTTTTAAAGTAACTACTTTGTCATAAACCTACAAACAACTAACTAATCCACATGATCTCACTGTAGAACCTTGTAGAAAAGTTGATGTACATTAAATCTGTCGAGGATCAAAGTTCTACATTGGCGGGATGTGGAAGTTTGGAGAGTGCGATGCCAACCCAGGTGTCATCCTCGTCACTTGACTGAGAATTAAAATTACGAGATACGTTGCCAAAACTCCTCTCCTAACTTCGAGATGCAACATTAATAAATACTCAATTCCCACGCACAGCATGACAGATATCTCCAGACACAAGTCAGCCATTCTGTCTTTAAGGTTTTGCGATTTTGTTGAATTGAATGCGCTGAATGCTGCAAGAGATTAGGGGTGGTCAACTTGTTTTGGTTCGAGTTCTGGGACGTAGCTACCTCTGTATCAGTTGTACCAATGATATGGGGTACCCAAGGTACAGGGGCTCAATATGCGCAAGTAAAAAATCGTGAAATGTTCTCACGATGGTCCCAACTACAAAATTCCCATTTCCAAAAAAGGGCACCTAAAGAATTTCGATACAGGGCCCACTCAGGACTAGCTACGCCGCCAGTGCTCGCGGGCCACATGGTGGGAGAGGAAGATACTGGAAGGTCGCAAATCTTTAAAATACCGTTGGATCTCTTTATAATGAAGTCGCTAAATCCTGGAAAAAAGTTCGTTAGATGAAAAATTTGTTATATAGAGGTTCATCTTCTTACTTTATAAACCACATAAAACAAATTTTTAATTCAGAATTCAAATTCATTAAATTCATAAAAAAAGTAATTATTCACACCTTTCTTTAAATTAATATATGTTTATTTTATATATCATACCCATCAAGAAAGAAAGAAAGAAAACTGCAAGGAAAACAAGAAAAAAGAATGTCGATGAATTCACTGTATCTTCAATATTAATAAAATAATTTTATACTAAAATTAATGAATTTTAAGATATTTTCTATAATTTAAAGCGTACAAGTGATATTAAACATACATTATTTTATAATTAGAGCACGGTGACACGGGAAAACTCCACTGAGGACGAAAGAGGATATCGAAGATGTTTCTAGTGAACTGGGCAATGAGGGTTAAAGCTTGCACTTCTTGGATGAAACGTCCAGAACTCTATTGCTCTCGGTGAGTGAGGATCTAATAAAACCAGTTCAAGATTTATGACCGCCATAAAATGTGTTAAAGAGAGAATAACTTGGAATATTTTCAGAAATACTTTAAAAAAAGGGAGAGAAAAAAAATTAAATTGCAAAAGACAAAGTTCGTTAGATAGAAAATGCACTTTGCTACAGAGAGGTTATTTTACGAAGAAAATCGTGAAATGTTCAAAGTTACAGGAAAAAGTTCGCTGTATAGAAAAATTCGTAATATAGAGGTTCGACTGTAATTGCATTCAATATAAGAAATAAGATATATAAGTTAAACAAAATAGTGGCAGTTTTATTTCATCTAAATATTGCGTTAATTTCATATCTATAGCTGAAAGCACGTTTTATATTAGACTATAAGATGTTGTTGTCGTGTGTTTATTACTGGAATACATTCGAAAGACGTGAGATAGATGAACAGAAACATATAACACACAATCACAGAAGAATACAGATTTTATTACAAACGATGATCCCAGGCAAAGAACAGAAGAGGCACGCTGCTTTCCTTTCGAGACAGGAATCCATTGCAGGCGAAAGTCCGATTTCTTTTCCAGAAGATACATCCATGCCTTACTCGGGATTCGAACCCAAACCCACTCGATTACAAGACGAGTGGCATAACCACCAAACTAGGTGGGGCGGCAGACTACGAGATAAAAATGTACCTTATCATACTTTTACACACTTTTTTTTTAAATCAGGAGTGAGATTGCTTGTTTTAATTCTCTTCACAGTCTGCAAGTTTATGTCAGCCAACTTCCATCTATATTTACTCTTGTTGATTTTCATGCAATGAAAACTTTACTCAAAAATATGTGTCAACTAAAATACATAGAATAATTTTCCGGCAAATTTCTTCATACAGGGAAATTATTCAGCTGACAAAGATTTATACAAGTATATAAGTTAATGTCATATAGAGCATTAAACAACTCAACTCAACTCACTTCACTCACACACACACACTGTGATTTAACTTCAATAAGTTCAAGCTGTATCACCTCAAGTCCTGTGTCAATATCGGCAGAGTAATGGAATTACAGCAGCGTTTCTCAAACAGTGGGACGCACCCCCTTAGGGGGGGGTGATATCCTTACAAGGGGTGCGCGAGCATATCGAAAAGTAGAAAATAAAAGATTTAAAAAAATTATAAATGTACTGAAAGGAAGAAAAATAAAATACATTCTGACATGATAAAAGTAAAATACACGTTGCCACGAATATAATACACTCAGAAATGCATCAGTACTGCACAATGTATTTGATAATTAATTTATCAATTCTAAGTTAAGAACAAAATTAATTATTACTAGTGACTCCCATGGGCTTGTCATATACAAAATTAATAAAAAAAACTAGTACTTATCATGATAATTTGAACAGTTTACAATTAAAATCGCACTGTAGCTTTTCGTCAAATACGTTATGATTGAATTCAATGCATTGTTATTGCATGGAGGAGAGCGCGATGAATGTGTGAGTGAGTGAATATTAACGTCACACTGTTCAACTACACGAGGGCTTTGGCAACGGACCACGTCATTTTGAACCATGGTCAAGTGACGTGAACACCTGAGCTGGCATCCCCCTCTCCTAACTACCACACCACACCAACGGGAGGACGTTACAGCTCTCGACAGATTTAACGTGCATCGCTGCCCTACACGGCGGGTCTTTAGTGGTACGGGGCTCGAACTCGTGACAAGGCCAGCCTCAATCTGACACCTTGACCACTCGGCTACCGTGGCGACGAGAGCACGATGAAAGTTATGATTGAAAATTGGGTCACAAGTATTGAAAGTTTGAGAAGCACTGGATTTCAGAGCAAATAGAATTTAGGTTCATTTTTTCCCTGATCTTGCGACCTCGTCTTTCAAATTCTGCAGATTATCTCTTTGTAGAAACACTTTCAGGTATTTCGTTTTCATAATAAAGGAATAAAGGAATTCTGTTTTCCTAATAGGGAAAAATACAAAACGAATCTTTGGTCGCACACCGTTAAGAGAGAAAGAGAGAGAGAGAGAGAAATCTCGGTTCAAAGTAAATGTTCTGTCTTGGGGCGAGTCACAAAAAACTCTATGCGGGTCGCAATTTGCCCACCCCTGTAATAGATGGTTTTTTATTTTTGACAAAATTAGACAGATGAAAATACCGCTAATTGAAGTTATCAAAAAATCACCGGCAACTCTCCTATCAACGAGTTCTATCGGTGTAACTTTGAAGAATCACATGCAAGAAGTTAAAAATAAACTTACGAACGAACAGTCACAACTGAGATTCCGAGCCCCATCTTCCGAAGGGAAATGCTCACAATGATAGCTTATTGTGGCGGATATCACTCAAATGCTCAAAACCCTGTCATCCCAACTACCACCCCTTTTTTGTCTTTTAGAGCAGCGAGCGAAACTTCAAACGTAACTAAAAATGGGCGAAAACTAGGGACCGGCTCGTCACCTACGACGTGACTTAGGTGACAAAGACCTGGAATAATCCTGCCTACAATAGGATCACTGTTGTTCACACTTCGGCTCGTATGCCGAGAACATAGGAGGTTTGTATGGAGGGTGGGTTGCCACAACAGCTCGTAAATGCCATCTAGGTATCCCTGTTTATTGAAAAGTTGAAGGCTGTTGGATGTTTTGAAAGGGGCTGTGTAGAATGGTAAAGAATGGAATGTTACGATTTGAGACTGCGGTTTACAATAGGGAGGGTGGGCCTTGAGAGTTTTAATGCAGTTGGATGGCAGTTCATTGATTTCTATAACCTAGTTCTATACAACTTTGGTGTTACGAGTATTCTTTATGTGTTTCGATTTTTCAGACATGTCACTCAAAGGTAAAACAAAGGTTCTTATAAGAAGACTAGAGAATGAACTTCTTTTTGTTCAGAGGTAGAGGTAATCGGAATTGTAGCTACCAAAAAGCAAGTTTATTGATGTTTTATAAACTTTTTGTGTGTGTGATTGATTTTTTTTTTTTTTTTTTTTTACTGTAAGTATTCTCTGTCCTCTGATTTTGATTTGAAGTTTGATAAACTACAAATCAAATTCAGAGGATAGATAAATAGGAATGAGTTCAAAATTATCGAATTTCAGACTTTTAATTACTTTTTAGCACCCTTGTATAAACTTCACTTGTATGTAACGGAATCTTTGAACTCATTTTTTACCCATTTTAAAAGGTCAGATTAAAAATTTGCTCACTTGTACAGGACCGATGACAATACAATAATTTAATAACTTTGTTCCATTGTCCTGATCGGGATCACCAGGACTAACGATTTCCCATTTTCACATCCCATCCCGCATCTGACGATTAATTCCAGATCCCGTTTTTAGATTTGGCGAGTAAAAGATTAAGTTACAACTTCGTTCTATTAGCTATAAAAGGGTGTTTTTTAGTTTTTTTTAAACTGTAATTTTTTTTCAATTTTTTTTTATTTATTGTAAATGCTTAAAATTTTCCGTGTACCACAAAAATTACACGGAGCTTACAGAAATAAGCATGAAACACATTACAGAAGGGGAGAGGAGTAGAAAATTTAATAGCTTTGAAGAATTTTAAATGTTTACAATGAATTTTCAAAAATGGTCAAAATAACTTCTGGTGGAAATAAGTTGGTGAAAATCTGGAGGCTAGTTTATAGTATTGACCTTAAGTGCCTGCCTTAGGATCTTTCTTCTCTCACAAACTTAGAACATAGAAGAAGCCCATGTCCAACATCTTCCTCACCCCCAACATAAGTGGAGTAACGTACACCCCCCCACCAATCCCCGCACCGCGGCTGGGGGGGGAGGCAGGACTCTAGGAGGCCCAGAACCTGACTTTGCAGGAGGGGCCCTAACTTTCTACGTTACGCCACTGCCCACAACGCAACAATCGCAGGAAGATAATGGAATCAAATTAAATTTATTCAAATAACTTTTAAGTTACCATGAACAGTGAGAACTTATGTTATTTTGTAATTAGTAAAAAAATGGCATGACAATATTTTATTAATGGATGGAAAATTTTTTTTTAATTAAGCTCCCTTTATTTGAAATGAGATATTCTAGGTTCCTAGACATCACCATCCTTTCTCTCATCCACTTTTTACGGGACCGATCCTAGGGTGTCGGCCACCAGCGTGTTGAGTAAGTGAGTGAATATTAACGTCGAACTGTTCAGCTACACGAGGGCTTTTGGCGTCGGACCACGTAATTTATAACCATGGTCAAGTGGTCGTGGACGACATCACGCCAGCGTGTCAACGCCTAACGTGTTGCCCCGCTAGAGAATTTTTCATATTTTGACTAACACTTAGCATTGACGTTAAAAACGCATCTACTTGCATAAGAGAAAAAAGTACAATCGAACCTCTATATTGCGAATTTTTCTATATAGCGAACTTTTTCCTGGAACCTTGAACATTTCACGATTTTCATCGTAAAATAACATCTCTATAGCGAAATGCATTTTCTTTATAACGAACTTTTTCTTAAGTGGTTCAATTTTTTTTCCCTATTTTTAAAGTATTTCTGAAAATTTCAAGTTATTCTCTCTTTAGCACATTTTATGGTGGTCATAAATCTTGAAATAGTTTAATTAGATCCTAACTCGCTGAGAGCAATCGAGTTCTGGACGCTTCATCCAAGAAGTGCAACCTTTAATCCTCAATGTCCAGTTCACCTAAAACATCTTCGATATCCCCTTTCACACTCAGTGGAGTTGTCTCGTGTCCCCGTGTTCTAGTTATAAAATAATGTATGTTTAACATTACTTGTATGCTTTCAATTAGAAAATGTCCTTAAAATTGATTAATTTTAATTTAAACTATTTACTTAATACTGAAAATACAGTGTATTCTTCAACATTCATTTTTCTTGTTTTCTTTGCAGTTTTTCTTTCTTTTTTTGATGGGTTAAGATATATAAAACAAACATATATTAATTTAAAAAAAGGTGTGAATAATTGTTTTTTTTAATATAGTGTTTATGAATTTGAAATTTGTCTTACGTGGTTTATAAAGTATATTAAAGGATGAAACTCTATATAACGAATTTTCCATATATAACCAACTTTTTCCGGGATTTAGCGACTTCGTTATGTAGAGGTTCGACTGTGAAACATTAATATAAATGCATAGACACAAAAATCACTTCTTTCCTCTGTTTTGTTTTTCTAAATTGTAAGGCTAGTATTAAAGTGAAAACGTTTAATTTCTTCAAATGCATTTTGTGTAAACTTCAACACATTTCTATGTCTTAGGACTTTTGTAGAAACCTTTTTTTGAGACGCCTTTGTGAAGCATCGATCCACAGTGCCGCTGATAAGCAAGAAAATTTTTTCTGTTGCGGTATTGCCGGCTTTTCCACGAATTTTGCTATCAAATGAAGGATGTGTGTAAAGAGTAGACGTTATATTGGATATTGTGTGTGTATGTACCAACACACTGTGTACTAACATTCCCTTTTTTTTTTGTTAAATTATGCTACGCTACCGGGAAATCGAGACTTATTCTGATCTTTCAAAAAATTATTTAAAATTCAGCCTATTTATTCGACTTACTATAAACTATACTACTTATTACTATATACTATATTACTCTTATTATTTTGAGAAATTAGTAAAAAAAATTTTCTTGATTGATAGAACTATATGCAGCTACCCTTTGTTTTAGCCGCGTGAGTGCGGTGCACGCGTTGCCCACTTGCTAGGGTTGACCCTGTCTTCTTATAAAAGGATTTAGGAATATCAACAATGTCAATTTCGGGCATGGTAGCAATCATTGAAAACAAATCATCCCGCCCATTTCAAAAAACGCCCCCCGTGTCCGCTCATTTCCGTGCCATTTCTACCCTCAAGAGAGTACAGACTGAAATGAGATCTACTATGGAAAATGAAAAGTATACTGCAATGCACTCAAAATGATATATTGCAATGGAAATGGATTACAATGAAGTTATTATTGATTTGCTCGAAAAAAATCATTAATCTTTCGAAGAAAATCTTCGCTGTACAAGTACAATGACACCTCCACAAAGAATAAGGATGTCGAAAAGTAAAAGACAGTAAAGCGATAAGGGCAACGAAAAAGATGATAACAAGTTGAAAACAGTTCATACAATAATGAATACTCTATACTGTACCGTACATCAGAATAAGACAGCTTGGACTGCCCCTCCAGAGCACCATTGGTATCAGTGTTCTCGTCCTGGAGGCTCTCTGGCTCGAAGTGGTCACCTTAAAATAATGAAATTTTCCGAAGGATCCAAGAGCTTTGAAATGTGTACCAACTGTTCTTCTGAGCCGACCTCGCTTTCTTACATCCTCGAATGCCTAGGGCTCACCAAGCAGGATTTAGCAAACGATCCCTTGCTGGTGTTGGATTTTTTGAGAGTGTATGAAGTCATGGACCTGATTTAGCACTGCTGGCCAATGGGGGAGTGCAACAACAACAACTCTATACCGTAATTATAAACGATTTCATTAATTGACTGTACTAATTTACAAAAGGGGTAGGGTGGTCCGTGATGCCGTAAAGTAAGAAATGAACAAGAGTGGCCAAACCATACCACTATTCTTTCCTTACCATTGTCAGTCCATAACAAGGCGGGTCCATAGGTGTTGGATGGTGGAAAGACTATTCTAACAGCAAAAACAAAGAAAGGGAAAAGAGTAAGAAAGTTAAAGGAAAATCCCTCCCGAAACAAAACAGGAAAAGTAAGAACTGGAGGAGGAAGGAGTTACTCTAGAAATAGGGGGCGTAGCTATTGAGTGCCTAGGGCGCCGGGGAAGTTAATATGGCTCTGATAGTATTTGTGTTAGTACAAGAATGGATCTAGATTAGACTTAAGATGATTGTTAGGAATTGTGTTGCTGAGCAGACTGTGTGTAATTAGACTTGAGACCCCTCGTGTGACTGGATGTGCAAGTCAAGAGAGAGTAGCACCAGCTTGGCTTGATCATCCTCATCATTCAATTATTGTTCATAATTGAGAATTTTGTTCTCGGTAGCCACCTACTTGATATTTTTAGAAAGATACTGATTCAAAAAATTGAGCTTTCTATATTTTAACTCAGTGGCGTGACATCTCATGAAGGACAAGACCTACTGTGCCCAACTCAATATACGTGGCCTTGGGCCCTGAGGTACATGAGCAGATATTTTGGTCAGGTGGTCAGTCTGACATGAAAACCCCCAGTGTTAAGTCCCCAAACAAGCTTGGTACTAATTTTATCGACCCATTGAAGGGATGAAAGGTTGAGTCAACCTTGCCCAGCCCGGGGTTTGAACCTCGGACCTGTGGTGTAGAAGCTAGATGCACTAACCACTCAGCCACTGGACTCACACCCCTTCTATAATATTAATAAATGTTTAATAATATAAAAAGATTCATTCCAATATCAAGTTGTTTCAATAAGCATTTTTGGTTGCAATGAAATACTACTGAATTCAAACAAATAAACGACAAATTCTCACATTTTGTTCTTTTTTTATTATTTTTTTTATTTTAAAATCTGAGAGTTTTTTTTTTTTAAAGAAGCCTCATCAAATTATTCTCTATAAAATCATTATATATATATATAGTAATTCATTCTCGAACATTTAAACAACAGTAAAAGAACAGCAAATAATCAAATTCTCCGCAATGACAGTAAAAGCAGTAAGCCGCCAAACATGGTAAACCCGATTCACAAACGGGGGCTAAAGAAGGGGTTGGAGTCATCATCAACTACCCATTGAGCGGGAGGCATAGTTGTGTCATTTCGAGTCTATGATGCGGTGAAGTCCTCGTTGTAGTGGGACAAGCGGCTATTGTTGAGCAGTCTGTCTGTCTGGTCAAACTGTTTGACTCTTGTCAAAGAGGGAGGTGGGGTTTGAGTGACAGACCGCGATTTGGCACTGCGGCGGGTTTCGCTCTCTCAACTCCAGCTACAATGAAATCGTTTTGTTAGATCGGAGGTTTAAACTCTTTCATTTTGCTTATTTTCGTATTAAAGGGTTTGTTTAACAGTTTTTACTGTGTCATTTAATACGTAGCAAATTATTTTGAACTCTCAGAAGATGATTGAATTTCATGATATTGTAAAATTCTACAATCCTTTTTTTTAGATGATCGTTATCTAAGTCCGAGCATCAAGCTTTCGTGTGTTTTGAAAAATTATCTTATTTCCCTCGCTTTTTAATTTAAAAAAGTCAGAACAGAAATTTCTAAACAAGAAGTATATTTATCGTTTGCGCCCCTGTAGCACCTCCCTCGGATCTATACTCAATAAAAGAAACCTGCTCACACACATTTCAAATCTATGGGTGTAATAGTACAGAAATTGTTGTCGGTAGCACCCCCACTACCTTTCTTGGTAGTCGACTTTCCCAAAACCCATTATTTGCAGATATTTAATGAACAAA
>BMAV01027825.1:133268-147419 GCA_019973955.1 Trichonephila inaurata madagascariensis | reverse complement strand
ATTTAGTTACATTTAAATATGCCTTCAGAATAAAATACAGTTACACCAAAAATGAATAAAAGTGATTTAACGTGAAATATAAAGTGATTTCTGTGGAAAGTTGCGCAAATGCGAGAGAAATGCACCACTTTAAATAAAATGGCAATAGTTTAATGTTCTTTAGGTGGCTCGGCACCATTTGATCCAAGGACCGGTACCGGTCTGTGGACCGGGGGTTGCGGATCACTGATCTACAGTATATCTGAAGATTCTCCGCTAAATATAAAATTCATTTAAATCTCTAATAGGTATTTAAGCATTATATATATATATATATATATATATATATATATATTCGTTTTTTAAATTAAAATATGAGAGAAACTGTAAAAAAATTAACTTAACTGGCCTGCTAATTGATCTGATTAACGATATAAGGAGTATATGTTGTATTAAAGACTTACTAAATCTCCTTTTACTGGGTAGATGAGGCGAAAGTAAGGCATTTCTTCTCTCAATCTGAAACAGTGTAAGGAAGTTTTAGCTGTCAAATAAATAAGCTATTGAAATTTTTGAAGGAAAACAAATAGTGCAAATTAAAATTTCAGTCGCTTCAAAGTTAAGGTGCAAAATTTTAATTTTAATTGTATTAAAATGAAAATTTTAATTACCAGAACATTTGAATATCCTTTAAGAACTTCGACCCTAAATTAACCCTCCTTCCTAATGTTAAGATATGAATAGATGCTTTTATGAAATATTATCAGATTTCATAAAACTTCTCTTTTCAAGAGTTTCTGGTTAGAATGCTGATTCTTTGCCAGTCATTTATTTAATATTAATATCGCACTGTTCAGCTACTCAAGGGCTTTTGGCGACGGACCTCGTCATTTTGAACCATGGTCAAGTCACGAGGACGACACCTGAGCCGGCTCTTCTAACTAGCACACCACACCAATGGAAGACATTTGAGCTCTCGACAGATTTAACGTGCATCGCTCCCCAACATGGCGGGTCTTCAACGGTACTAGGCTGGAACCCATGATACAATGGCCACGTGTCCGTTACCTTGAGCTAATTCCTTACTTCTAAAATTCAAATGATATTTTGTGACCGCGGTAGCTTGGTAGTTTTGGTCACGCCCTTGTGGTCGGAATGTCCCTGGTTCGAGTCCTGTGGCCACTGAAGACCCACCGTGTAAGGAGGGCAATGCAAGTTAAAACTGTTGAGGCTCAAAAGTCTCCCATTGGCGTGGTGCAGTAGTTTGGAGACGGGGGATGCCATCTCCATCGGCCTCTTCAATTGAACGACGTTCAAAATTATGATATCCATCCGAAAATAGTCCTCGTATATCTTCTCATTACGACGTAAATTAAAATCCCTCACTCATTCCCAGTGGCGTACACAAGGGGGGGGGGGCCCCAGGGCGTATCAATGATACGGGGACCCAACAAATACGAGGAAAAAATTGTTAATATATTAGGGGCCCCCCAAAAGGGTGTGTAAGAAATTTTGATACGGGGCCCACTAAAGTCTAGATACGCCACTGGTCCCCTGGCCTGGAACCCCCCCATAGCCCTTAATTTTTTTTTCCGATTCATTATAATTCTGTGTATATAGTACGTAAAATTGAATTAAGTATTTGTTATTATAATACTTAATTTTATTACTTAATGCCAGTTATTTATTAAATGATTAATTTTTTGCTGTTTTTCCCCTCCTCAAAGAGGACAAAATTAAAAGAATATGTTGGGCGGCGTATTGGAGCATGATACGAGAAGGGTGGACTTTTTACCCTGCCCCCCCCCCTTTGAAAAATTCCTGTGTGCGTCACTGCTTACTTCCCAAATTAACTAAGAATTCTTAGGATCTTTGCTTGATAGGCATATGCAGGTTCAAACAAAGGAAACTGAATGAGTTAACATGCATCCTTGGTTAATTATTTATTTAATTTGTCCTAGATAATTGACTCATCCACATACATCCCTTAGATTAACATCTCCCATGCCTGAAATTTTCACCTGTTATCGTTTAAACACACAAGAATGAAACGAAAAGGGAAGAGTAGCAGTTGTAAGCGAATCACCAAACAATACGAGCGCAACACTACCTTATGTGTCATTGCCCGTTATCTGCGATATAATCTGGAGGTTATCTGTCTGAATGTCAGGTTGATTTACAAGCAGCGATGAAGGACATGTATCAAGCCAGCACAACCAGACACATAACTTTGCTACTGGTGGGAATTGTGTCAAGAAGCATGGCTCCTTTCTCGCGATCACGTGTGTGTTTTGCTTTTCTAAAAAGCCCTTTTGCTGCCAACTTAAACGATGAAATATATTTTACAATTGTTTCGTATCGTTCGTGTCGTTCGAAACAATTTTAAATAATTTGGTAGACGTTCTAAAATTTTTGTATCTCAAAACATTTATGTAATTTTAATAAATTTCGCCTTAAAGGGGTACGGTACCCTGCACATAGTTTTTTAGTTCCTACTATTAGTTCACACTCTACCTATATATATATATATATATCTTGTGCAAATTATCAATCGTTATTAAAATACTTTTTATTCATTCACTGAAGCTCAAATACACTTCTTTAAACTTTTAGTGGATGACACTTGATGTTAATACAATTTTTTCAAATATTAATTCATTAGTTAAATGTCATTCCTTAGTTTTAAATTCATTCTGCGTTATTTATGACGAAGTTACAACTAACTACAACAGTTGGCGCCACGCAAGTCCATATCTATTTTTTAAACTTGTAGTAGATAACACACGATGTTAATACAGTATTTTCAAAAATTAATTTGTTAATTAAATTTAATTAACTAAAATAAAAATTTTCTATGTTAACCTAAGTAGGAATTGACTTTTTTTTTTTTACGTTACCGTAAAATCCGCAAGTAAGGGGGCACGTTACGCGCCAGGTATAAAAATAAGAGTTTAAAATAATAATAATAATAATAAAAAAAAAAGATGAGGCGAGCATAGAAAAAAATTAGGATTTCTATAAGGATCGAAATATTGTTTATTTAAAAAAAAATGATATTCCTCATGAAGTTAACGGATTGCAGTTCTAGAAGTATATTATTTTTTTCCAAAACTTGGAATAGTACCATTTTTTCTCTTAAGATAAAATGAAAATTGCTTAACATGAAAAGATTACCTTTCTGGGAATGAACGAAATACAGAAAACACCAGCCTCGCAGGTTATACTGAAGAGGGGTGTGAAATGAAAGAGAGAGAAAGTTTCACATATTTCGCAGAAAAGAGGCTAACTTGGCTTTATAATACCCTCGGAATAGCGTGTGACACGAGCCAATTTTGCTTATCTAAATTACTTTTATCTTTCATCTCTACACACGCCACACAAAAACATCTCATCTCTCATCAGATGGTTTTAAACTTTGGTGACGAGTACTTCGCAGTGTGTGTAAAAACCAGTGAGTTTGGTTCGCATTATGTTTTCTATTTTAGTAAAAATTTTTTCGAGCACCATGGCAAAGAGTTTAGCGGGAAAGGAAACTGCTATTTTGCTTAAAATGAATATGGAGCTTCTTAAGGCAGTTAATCAAAAACAGAAGACGAAAATGGAAATCTGTTAAGATTTTTGGTATTGCTAACTCTACTTTATCAATAATAATTTTAAAAAAAGAGAGTAAATTACGTAAATGTTTGAACGGTTTTTTTTAAATGCATGAATATAAACATATCTATGAAAATCAAATGTAAAATAAACTTAATTTTGGTGAACATATTTTTTTTTCTTGCAGCATTCTTTAACAAGAAATTCTTTTAACACGAAAACATATTTCAGTTCCTCAGTTTCGTGGTAAGCGATTTTCAATATATGTGTTTATATGAAAACGTTTACATGTACTGTGTTTGGACATACATGTAATATACCTTTCAAAAGAAAAACATCATTTTAAATAAACAATTACTTTAAAATTTTAAAAATATTTCAATATTCTAAAATTTTTACAAATTTTATTACTTTTGAATAATTTTTTTTTCTAATAATCTTAGAAGTGTTCCACATAATTCTGAGCATTTAATTAGTACAGCGAGGTTATGCTTTTACAATTTCTTTTTCGTGTTGGACACTGTAAAAAACAAAGAGACAGAGAGAGAGAAAACGGCTCTTTTTGTGTGGTTTTTTTACAATAATTATTCATGTAAATTCTTATTCCATGCACAGAATCATCAAAAATACTATAGAAAACAACCTCGCAATGCTCCCCCTCCCCCCAGCGGTTCTTTCGATCGCAGTGGCCCTTCTTTATATATCAGCGTGACAGCACGGTCCCCCAAGATTTTGAACATCCCTTCCCGACTTAATATTGTTGATCAAAATACATGTTCTATTAGAGCTTTTTCATTCGGTACGATTTGGAGATCTTGTCTAGCATGAAGCATCTTTCAATTTTTCCACTAGGCCTTTCATACTCTGTAAAAGAAGGAAATCTCAACGTTCCATGAGAAAATCCACGGACCCCCAGGGGTCCGAAATGGAAGAGGCTTTGAGAAGGCTTTGATTATGGTAATATCAAATACATAGATTGTGTGTGTGAGTGTATAAAAAGTTTTCAGATTTTGTTATTGAATACATTGATAAAATTACATTCATTATATATAAAAGGGTGGCACAGCAATCCAAATAAAATAATTAAATTTCACTTTTATCACTAGAAAGCTGAAAATGACGACATATACAAGTGTATAATTTTTTTTACTCTCTATTAGAATCGTTTTAATCCTCGTTTTACTTAGAAAATATTCAAATAAAAGAATTTAACGCATTTTACTTTTTTTTCGAAATTGCTTAGCTAAGTAAATACTTTAATTGATGTAAAGGTAATTAGAGTAAAAATTTGAATGTTTTGCACGAAAAGGAGGGATACAATTTTTTAAATTCAGTATACCTGATTTAAAAAAAAAATTACAAACTTTAACCTTTTGTTGAGTAAGCACTGAAAAAAAATCTGCTTACAGGAATTAAATTTAGAGTGTCTGTATCAAAAAAGTATTTTATGTCTGAATGCCTTTTGGATATACACATTATTTGTGCTTAATCTACAGAATATTTTTATGTATTTATTTTAATCCTTGTTAAAAATATTTTACCTGTGCATCAATCAATCAGTCTTTTTTACTTTGTTTATGTAAAGGGGTGTTGGAAAGCTAAGGCCTTATTTTTTTGACAATTTAAGATTTTTACATTTTCAAATTGTATAGATTTTAACCTTTCTAAAAATACCTTACTTTAACCTCTAGGGTAGTTAGAAGCCCTTAAAACCTATTTTTAAATAATCGTTAAAACTGGGCCATGCCCATTTAAAGGGCGAAAAATGTATACAAAGTACTTCGTTCTTGCTTAAAAGTTGAACGTCCGATATAAACCAAAACATGTATCTTTTATTTTAAATTGAGCATTTTATTTTTTTTATTTCCTAGCTGATTAGAAGTCTCATCGTGTACATTAAAATCAGTTTATCTCAAAATGTAAATTTTGATGTGCGATGTACCTTTTCTGAGAAACTACTGCACACAGGTATGTCAATTTTTTATGATAGATTTAGAATGATGGCTAATATATACTGAAATTAGCTTTTTTTTTTAAAAAAATCTCAAAAATTCATTTTTTACAATTTTTTTTACGTGAAAATAGATCAAATTTCACTAGGTTTGATAAAATATTTTATAAATTATAAACAAATTCTAAATTAGCTAAAAGTTCATTTCAGTATAATGAGAAAGGTATACTTTAATTGTATGAAAAATTTCAAGCATGTACATATAACAGATTTTAAGAAAAAGTAACCGAAAACAGCCAATTTAACATTTTCAGTATAGAGAGAGGGACAGAGAGGTTTCCAACTCCCCTTTTTAATGTGCTTCGCGCGGGCACCCATTTTTATATTTCATTAGCATAATCATACCTTAATGGTTATTGGACTTATCAACAAAGGTCATTGTTTGCACTTTCCAGTTAACCACTTTCATTAACATAAACTATCAATAATCATTATTTTTCTTTTTGGTTTCTTTAATACCGCTCTTGCTTGTTATGGTAAGCGAAAAATAGGATAATAAGGCCATATTCTATACCATAACACGCAACACCTAATACTTAAAGATTTATTCTTTATTTTGAGTCTAATTGGAAAGTTAAGTGTTTGACTAATATGTTATTTGATTATAATTTGTTTTTCTGGGCTTCTGGTTATTGCGAAAATGCAAATACGAATATCGACAATTTTTGATAGGTTATACTTTTCCTTTCAAATGTCAGTTGAAATGACATTTTTTATAAATTGTTGCGAGTAATTAAATTTATTACTCTCCGTTTTTGAATACATAAAAGTATTATTAAATTTTACTGTACTGAAATGTTTTGTGTATTAGTATATATTCAAAATTAATTTTCACGAAGGAAAATTTTTGAATAAGGCTAAGGTAAAAAGTTGAATATATTCAGAGTTTGCAATAGTTAATAAATAGTCTGTATTAACTGTTAAATAATTAGAATTTATAATTATTATAGTATAGAAATAGAGAATGTAAAATACTTATTTTTACATAAATATTAAACTTATGATGAATTATTTTTTTCTTTTCAAATGAGGTTACAGATTAGTAATTACCAAAGCAGACCTGGTACATTCCCTGGGAGCTGGTAACTCTTTTTAGTGTGATGCCATACAGGTGAATACTATTGCCATTTTTTCTTTAAAAATAGTTTAACCAGTGGCGCACACAAGGGGGAAGCCCTAGATGTCCTGACACCTCCCAAAAACCCTTGATTTTTTTTCAATTGATTATAATTCTAAGTATATAGTAAGTAAAATTTAATTAAGTATTTCTTATTAATAATTAATATTATTAAGGAAAGCTAATCATTTATTTAATAATTAGTTTTTTACTGTTTTTTGTTCCCAAAAATCGACAAAATCAAAAGAAGCATGATACAAGAATGGTGGACTTTCGACCCTGGAACTCCCTCGAAAAATTCCTGTATGCGCTACTGAGTTTAACCATTAAGAATAAAATTAATGTGATATCAATAATTAACAATTTAATGATGAATTTTTGCATTAGAAAAAAGTATGAATAATATTATACAGTTAATATAAGATAATTTTACTATTAATATAAAAGTGGTGTGATAGAAATTCTAATAAATTGCTGTAATTTAAAGAATTTTATATGCCAGCTAATATAATTTACATGCCATCAGTGGTGCAAACAGGAATTTTTTCAAGGGGTAGGGTGGGTCGAGGGTTGAAAGTCCACCATTCTCTCTACCCCAATACGCCGCCAAACATATTCTTTTGATTTTATCGATCGTAGGGATCAAAAAACAGTAAAAAATAAATTACTTAGTAAATAATTAACATTGATTACTAAAATAAATTATAATTACTTATTTTTCGTACTATTTACATAGGATTATAACCAATCAAAAAAAATCAAAAGCGAGGGGGGGGGGGTTCGGGCCCTCTAAACCCCTTGCGTGTGCTATTGCATGTCATACATGCCTTTCTGTCTGAAATTATAAAACTGACATTTGATGTTTTAGCAGTAGCGTACACATACCTCTATAATTGGAAACGGGGGGTAGGGGGAGGTCACATTCTAAAAAGCCGCAGACGATAGCGCCGAGGTGTAATCTATGGTAAAAAATTAAAATCTGTTGATCTATTCGGGGTAAAATCCACAAATACTATCCTTTTGTATGCCACTTTGTTTTGTCATCAAATTGTTCATTGATAAGAGATTTTATTCCTGAATTATTTCTTATAAAATGGAGGAAAAAGTCGCGCGAATAATAAATTTATTTATCATTTCTAAGCAATATTAAAAAAAAACAATATGTTTCAACCTCACAACTGAGTTTTAAAAATACTTTAAAGTAATAAAAGAAAGGAAGTTTTAATTATAGATATTTCTCTTTTTCTTTCTCTAGATCATTTTAATTCAATGAAGTTTTGAAAGATTTTTCAATAAAATATTAATATTCTGCTTATAATACACATTTACCGTATATTTTTAATAGTTCATTAATATTATTATTATTATTATTTTTTTTTTGCGAAAATATTTTATCATTCTAGGGAGTTACAATTTAGGCCAAAAGGCTTCTAATAGTACATTTAACATTATTTTGTTCTTCAAAGTATTTAGCATCAAATGCATGAAACATATTAAACGAAATAAAATAAATAAATGAAAGTGAAAATAACAAAATAAGTTGTACAGTAATTTTTTTCAGCCAAATACAGTTCGTAATACAAACGCAAAATAAATATCTTTTAACCAAAAAAAAAAATTTTTTTTTATAACGTGTTTTCGATTATTTTATTAGACGCGCTAATAAATTGCTAATTCTCTCCACACTCACAACACACGGAACATTTGTAATAGACACCAGACTTTTGTCTCTATTCGACAATAGATGGCGCTGTAGGTATTCTCAGTTTTTCGTTGCCGAATTCAGTATTTCGACGCTTTTCATCACAAATGCTGCAGATTTTTGTAAAAACGTCACTTTTCGTAGATATTTTGAAATATGGTAATTTATAAAAATATTATATTTTTTGTGAAATTTTAGTTTGTGAAATTCAGTTTTAGGGATAAGGAAATTTAGGAAAATTTGCGTTATTAGAAAAGCGATTCAAATATTATTTTTCTGCTATCACATTACACAGAATTAATATAATCGATTTATTTTAACAGTAAACTTTGTTTTATAAAGTTTCCAAAATCAGTATGCTAGAAAAAAAAATATCCTTAAAAGATATTCCACGTTGTGAAAAAAAAAAAAAAAAAATTTCTAAAAATTATTTACTTTTTTGGAAATTTTTTTGTTTTTAAAAATTTTACTAAAATAAAATTTTTAAAGTGTCGAAAAAGTGTTAAAAAAATGTTTCTTTTAGAACCTAACAACCTAACTTTGCTTTTATATACTAATTATGCTTATATTATTATAGTAATTGTACTTGGTTTAATTGTGCGTGTGTGTGTAATACAATTTTGTACTATTCTTTAATTCTAAGTTAAAAATTTAATAAATCTTTCCTAAATAAAAATAAATAAATAAAAAATATATTGATTAATTTTTGTAAGAAAATTAATTTTAAAATCATAGATTAATTATGTCTATTTATCTAAATGGAAACTCTCTCTCTCTTAAGATCTTTGTTCGTAACCCTTCCCATATTTACTCTTTAATTATTCTATGCCTTATCATATTTACTCTTTAATTATTTTATGCCTTATCATATTTACTCTTTAGTTATTTTATACCTAATCATATTTATTTATGAATTGTTTTTATAGCTTATATTTACTCCTGAATTGTTTAACAATTTATATTTACTTCTTTATTGTTTTGTAACTTATGATATTTATCACTTAATTGTTTTGTTACAAAAAATAAAATGTTAGCTCAGATATCATTCACATCCCATGACTGTTGTTTTTCAAAATTAAGAGATCCCTCCTCTACCGAAATCAATCATAACTCAACTTCAATCGAGGTTCTAATAATCCTGCGGGTGAGTGATTGAATATTAACGCGTCGCACTGTTCAGCTACACGAAGGCTTTTGGCGACGGACTACGTAATTTTTTACCATGGTGAAGTGACGTGAACGACACCTGAGCTGGCACCCCCTCTCCTAACTACCACATCACACCAAGGGGAGGATGCTTGAGCTCTCGACAGATTTAACGTGCTTGGCTCCCCTATACGGCGGGTCTTCAGTGGTACTGGGCTCGAACTCGTGACAAGGCCGGCCACTATCCGATACCTTGACCACTAGGCTACCACGGCCCAATAATCCTGCTGGAGGATCACCGATAAAAAAAAAGCCAGTCTCTGGATGCGGTTGTAGCTTAAAATGGAATCCTCGATATTTTCATTGCTTTCTACAAAAATTGTGAGCCCACTGAACAGTAGAGATAAGCACAATGTATCTATTGTAGGTATCTCAACAGTAATATTAGAAATGGATACTTTTAATTCATATATGCAATGGCTATTCTAAGTACAGCCGTGTAGTATTAAGTTCCATATATAGACTTTTATCCTAGGTATCTGTGAATGAGTGAAAATAACGTCACACTGTAAAGCAACATGAGGGCTATTTGGCAATGGATCTCGTGATTCTGAACTATGGTCAAGTGAAGAAGACAACACTTGAGCTACTAACCCTCTCCAAACTACTACATCACACCAACGGGTGGACGTTTGAGCCACGACAGACTTAACGTACAGCAGTCCCTCTGCACGGTGGTTCTTCAGTGGTATTAAAGCTCGAACTCATGACACTTGGGCTACGAGTTCGTGACCCTAACCAACAGGATACTGTGGGGGTGATTTTCTGTGATAGAGTCGAACTTAATCATTTCATTTTTCCCTTTTCGATACATTTTTCTGGGGGATTTATAGAGATAACCAATAAAGGATTCTCATTTTCTAACCTTACTTTTTAAAGAGCAACATTTTGAAAACTAATACCGCGTCTATGCATGTCGCTTCAATGCTGCATCTAGAATATAGTACTCCATAATATTCTCTCTCTTTAATGGTTTCTATTATATTCACATAGCTGTTAAAAATGTGTAGATATATAGTATTGCGATTCAAAAGTTTTGGAGGAAGTAAGGATGAAGGATTTAACTACATGATTTTGCAGACTGCCAACCTGAAAAACAAAACTAAGTCTCAACTTGGGTACTAAAATAGTTCAGTTGAATAACAGAAAAGTATAAAACTGAAATTATATTCTCGATATTAAATTTACTGACACAAAATCAGTACCGATTTAAGCACATTTCGGTCCTGGGCGCAGAAGATCTACAGGCCCCCATGGCAGTCATGTGGCTCAAAAGTTTTAAACAGAAAATCTGGTTAAGTCTAGCTTATCCGGACCCCGAGCTCTTGGGCACTCTCCCCAAGCACTCAATGGATCAACCGGCTCTGGATCATTGTATTTCAAGTAAAATCTTTATCAAACGACAAGGAATGGCAGCCAGTAGCACTCACAAGGGGGGCACCAACGGGTTCAGACACCCTCTTAGCCCTTGATTTTTTTATTGATGATAATCCTATGTATAAAGTACGTAAAATTTAATAAAGTAATTGTTATTAACAATTTATTTTGTTAATTAATGCTAATTATTAATTCAATAATTTATTTTTTTACTGTTTTTTCCTCTAAATCGACAAAATTATAAGAATATGTTGGGTGGCGTATCGAGGTATGATACGAGAATGGTGGACTTTCGACTTTGGATCCCTCCTCCCATCCTTGGAAAAATTTTTGTGTTCGTTACTGTTCTCAGCTATTCCATTTTAAGGGTGGAGAGCAATTCACAACATCAATCTCTTCTCTTTACGAATTCAGTCGAACAAAGCAGTTCACTTCCATCGTTTCAGGAATTTATATGAAATACCTCGGGAAATGAACTCAGAAGGCTCGTCAGAAAATAAAAGAAAGTAATTGGTACAGTAAGTAAAGACAATATCGAACTTCACTAAAACAGAAAAAACAGGGATCAAAAATTCATATATAAAATTTTTAAAAGTGTACCCGCCTACTTTTAAAATGTAAAATCCTAACTCGCGGAGGAATTTTTGAAATAAAAAAAAAAAAATTCTTAAGCAAATTTTAAATTTTTGTTTTCACTACCTTATTGAGAACGAATATTTCAACGTACTATTAAAATCTTACATTTAAATGGATCAATAATTTCTTTAAATTCAATATGTTAAATAAAATGCCATTTGTAACTTTATGCAATATCAAGTAACAGTTTTACAAATAATAGTGAAAAATTGTAAATGTGACCGATGTTTTTACATTTAGGGTGTCCATATAATAAATTATTCAGTCATCATAACCAAGTGAGTTTAAAATGAAACTAAGATATTATCTTTTTTCTTCTTTTTTCTAAATTTGAAACAGAATTTTTCCAAGTATTTTTGACCATTCCTGCATTATTCGTACTATGAATACATTAAGGTATCCGACTACGTTCGGAACCGTGATTTTAAAAAGCGCATAAATGGATAATTTTCATGATATTTAGTGTCATTTAGATTAGAATACATGTATAAAATTGTTTTAAGGACATTTTGACAAAAAAATTATTTAAATACAATATTTCGGCAAAAAATTAACTTTGAATAATTATTTTTCCAAATGTTCTCCTTTTGTGAAAAATGCTTCTATTATAATAATATTTTGCCTGTATATATCTCAGACCTCTGTACAGAGGCTCAACTAGAATTCTTGAAATATATAACTTAGAAGTGGGTTTATCCATATTTTACGACAACAGAGGGGAGCAATTTTAAGAAAAAAACGCCAAAAATTATTTAAATTATTGGTAACTCTGAAAATAATGTGAATTTTTCAAAAATTCTAGTTGAGCCTCTGTAGAGATGTCTGAGCTATATACAGGCAAAATATTATTATAATAGAAGCATTTTTCACAAAAGGAGAACATTTGGAAAAAGGATTGTTCTAAGTTAATTTTTTGCCAAAATATTGTATTTAAATAATTTTTTTTGTCAAAATGTCCTTAAAACTATTGTATACATGTATTCCAATCTAAGTGACACTAAATATCATGACAATTATCCATTTATACGCTTTTTTAAAATCACGGTTCCGAACGTAGTCGGATACCTTAAGCCTTCATTACATAGTTGAGATTTTGTCAATTTATCCACAGTGTGAGTACATCTCATTTCCACCATATTTTTAAAACTAAAAAGGAAAAAAAATATTAAGGCTCTCTTCGGTTAATGTTAAAGAATAAGACCCGAATTTGGAACATTTTTTTTCAGACATAAAAGAAATGAAGATTTAATATGTAATTCTGGCTTCACTATCCTTTAGAGAGTAGCATTTTTTTTTATCATACATCTAATTTTTAACCAAGTTGGTCCCTTTTTTCCGGTATGAAATGTGTTTCGAGTTTTTTCTCCTATACTGCAATGCTAAATGAGCTATCCCTGCACTTATTCAAAAGAAAAAAAAGAGTATTCTTTGAATATATTTTGAAATTTTTAAAAACACTATATTGTTAAAAGATGTATGAGTTATAATGTTTCAAATTTTCATGAAACTTGAGGTTTTTTTCTGTCTGAAAATGGGCTTCGCATTTAGTTCAGGCTCTCGTACTTTTGCCAAAAACAGCCTTAAGGTTATATTTTTTTTCATTGTTATATAAAAAGATGAAAGAAATCTAAAACTTTAAATTTGTAGTGCAAATTAAAAGCTTTCAATACCTCACATAAAAGGAAGTAAGATACTGAGACTAGCAACTTCCCGTTATAAAGCCATGATTTATTAAAATTTATTTTTATCACAGTTCTTCTCAACCCCACTACAAGAACTCCAACCTTTTGAGAACGATCTAATAGAGTAAATTACAATTTATTATTTATTTAGGGTAAAATTAACATTATTTCATTGATGCTATTCTAACTATGCAAACATGCGTATTTAGTATGCAAAAGTCGAAAAGTGTGCGTAATAAGGTATTTAACTAAAATCTAGGTTAATTTATGTGTCATTTAGCCCCCCCCCCTCAGAATTCGATTATTTTTATAAGATTATCTTTTAAAGAGCTTTACATATATAAACTTACTTTAATCGTCATTTAAAAAACATGATACTACCTTAATGTAAATCTGGTATTTTCAGAATTAATAAATATTGTTTATAAATCAAGCATATATTTGAATTAAAAAAAAAAAAAAACAGTACAATAAAATGAATCTAAAAGGGTAAAAAATATTGACTTTTCCGGAGTCATATTTATCCTCCGATTTCTGTAAATATTTCTATGTCCATTTTAAAGATTTGTTTGTTTGTTTTCAGAATTTTAGCACATATTTTTAGGTATCGCACAAAAGATGTTATACCAAAGCAGTGGCGCACACAAGGGGGGTGTCCTAGGGGTCCGGACTGCCCCCCATAGCCCTTGATTTTTCTTTTCGATTGGTTATAATCCTATGTATATATTATGTAAAATTTAATTATGTATTTGTTATTAATAATTAAATTTACTAATTAATACTGATTATTTATTCAATATTTAATTTTATATTGTTTTTGTTCCCGAAAATCGACAAAATCAAAAGA
>BMAV01027825.1:115211-126068 GCA_019973955.1 Trichonephila inaurata madagascariensis | reverse complement strand
CGGCGGGTGTTTTCCGTATTTTGTTCATTCCCAAAAGGGAAATCTTTTCGTGTAAAGCGATTTTCGTTTCGGGTTAAGGAAAAAAATGCATGAAAATGCATAGTAGTTTGTCGGGACTGTTGTATTATTTCTTATTAACTGATATTTTGTCTTAAGCGTCTTCGCGTTAAACGTAGTTCACTGTTTATATATTTTATACTAATGAATTTTTTCAATACTGCCTCCCACAGCAGTCAGATTGTTAGAATCATTTTGTTTCTGTGATCATTCTTCCAATACTACTACCATTCCTAGATATGTTAATCGGCTGTACATACAGATTTAAAAATGGGGTGGATGTGCTTTAAATCTTAATTTCTTCAACGACTATGGTGTATTATAGTGAGAGGGGTTTCCTCACACATTTAAATAAGTCACTATCTCCAGTGGCGTAATGTACACCCCGCATTGCGGGGGGGGGGGGGCGGGGACTCTAGGGAGCTCAAAGTTTGACTGACACTAAGTACATATTTGGGCTTGGGGCTCAAAACCCGAATTTGCAGAGGTGCCATAATATTCTCCATTACGCCACTGCCTAGTTCTCTTTGTATCGTAATTGAAAAAGACATATCAACTAAAAACAGAAATTCACTGTCTATAGCTAAGCCTTTTGTGTTAGCATCAGCACACATAAATCCCAATAAAATCAAAAATACTTCATAAAAATTAAAATTTTGCAATCCTTACTAATATTATAAACGTGAAAGTTTGTATGGATGTTTGTTACTCTTTCACAGAAAAAACTGAATGGATTTTAATTAAACTTTACAATAATATAGCTTATGCATCAGAATAACACATAGGATATAATTTATAAAGATATTGTGTGAAGTTTCCAAAATATAACGATAATTGGCAAGAAAGTAGGAAAAAATTCTGCCATCTGCAAAAAGGCCTGCGACAGCATATATCTATCTTTTTTTGTGTGAAGTAAAACTTTCCCTTTTGTTTTGTCGACGCCATGCCTCAGTGCGTGCTCGCTTTTAATTTATTCTTTTGATCAGTGTAAACACTATTTTTTTTTTATTTCATAATAAAACTAGATTTCGAAGGGAGAGGGTGGTGGCAAGATTTTAACATAAAATAGATACAACAGAAAGTAATATTAATGTATTACATTTCCAGATATAAATTATTTACACTATTTTAAGCGTTCATTACACAAAATTCGTAACACTGTGTTACTTTTGCTGAGCACAGATGTTTAGGAAGGTGCTTTCAAAAATCGATTGACAACAGAGTTACGGGGAGTTATGAATAAATAAAAATCCCTTTTATCAGCTATTAGATCTACAGACTTAAAATCTAACAAATATGGTTTTTTGTTGTTGTTGTTGTTCAGCTGAGATATGGAAAAAGCTCTTTTTTTTTTTGTTTAATTTGAATTCACGTAAAATTCACTCATTAAAAAAACTTCTTTATCCTTCAATCTGCATTGTTTAATTTTTTCAATTTGCCCGTGAGAAGAACGGGTATACCAGCTAGTATTACATAATGTTATTGACCGGTCTTTATTAATAAAAGCTTTTAGTATCGAGGAAAAAATAGGAACATAATTTACTAATACTCAAAAATAAAATACAATTCGTAACGAACAATATTAAATAACATTCTGTCATTGGTCTGGAAAAAATTTTGCTCTTTGTTTTCGTTAACATAAATAATTTTTGCTTGAAAGAACAAACGTCATAAAAGCATTTGTAACCAATAGCAGGCGATGTACCCAAACAAAAAGTCAACAAAATAACTTAAAACATTTTCCTCTACACATTTCTTACGTGTTCGTTATAACAATTATCCACCAAACCGCCGTTTGGGAAAACGGGACACTTTAAGGGGATTCTGGAGTCATTATTGTCATCTGGGTAAGCTAATGGTTTGAAATATTTTGACGACATAATACTTGCGATAACTGCCATGAGAACACTGACTTAAGCCCTTTAATCTCAATTCATTATGTTTAACAAGGCTCCGAGTTCAAGTCTAGATCATTAGAAAATAACTGCAGGGAAAAGAAACAAATGGATACAATGTGTAAAGAAGATTATGTATGAACATTCTATATTAATTTCGTTCTTATGTAACTGAAATTGTTTTTTTTTTATAAATCTCAAAAGACTTATAAATTTACCAGACTGAACAATCCGTCTGAGTCTGTAGGGTAATAGGGTTAGAGGAGTTATTATGTTAGACTGGACTTATTGAAATCATTATTGAAAGATTTTTGCCATAGTTTTTTTTATATTTATATAATCACTTAAATAGGATCTCTAGTAAGGATTGAGCAACCTGACTGAGGGAAAAACAGAGTTAATGGAAAAAAGGAGTGTTTTAATTGTTTTGTTGCCGTGTGTATAGATTTTTAATACCTTTACGGAATTCGTTCTATAATCTTATTAATGTTCATTAACCTTATTATAAGTTTCGCATATCTCTTCAATTTTACTCGGGTCTGTGAAATGTGAGTAGGTTTATTCGAATTTTTCAGAAGAAAATCAAAAAACAAATAGAGGTTATATGAAATCAGATTATAAATTGCTACACTGAAAAACATTTTTGAAAAAAAGTTCAGGAAGTGAGCTAAGATGAAAATAATGCGTTTCAACTAGAATTACATTTTTCACATTAAGAACAGGTCTTTTTCTGCATTACTTATTACAATTATTTATTTTTAAGTAAAAACGTGCGGTTATGGGGTAGATGGATCTTTATCAGTGTGTATTATATTAAGAAATGTCAAATAGTACTCATACACATATTTATGCATTTTTTAGTTGCATAAATTTCAAAGCCATCAGGGAATGAGCTCAAATTGTATTATTTGAATATTTATCAGTAATACATGTGTCAATCAAACCAGTTATTCCCTCTCTTGAGATTAATATTACAAGAGATTAACAGAGATTAATTGACAGAAGTCTAGTTTTTTTAGCTCTATACCAGGGATGGTCAACCTACGGTACGCGTGCCACAGTGTAGCACGGCTAAGTCGTAAGAGTGGCACGCGAAGGGACTTATTGAAAAAAAAAAGAGATAATAATAAATATTAATTTTTTTACTGTTTTATTGAAAGGTGGTTGTCTCAGACTACTCGTGTCTTAAGACTACTCTTGCGTTTTTATAAAGAAGCACTGAAAATACTGTGAAATGAGAAGAAATAGATGGTAAATAACCATATATAGAATGAGAAAAACCGATAATAATAATATCAATTAAGAACATCTATTGTAATGATCACGAAATCGCTGCTCATTTTTTACTACATACCTGTAATTTCTACATCATTTTAAGAGACCTAAATATATTACTAACAGCTACTCTTGACGGTTGAGATGGATGTGTGGCATTCTTGTCAGAGTTGATGAATAGGATTCCATTAAAGGCAAATATAAATGCCACGATTGTATTTAAGAACTAATCATGTCGTGCAATGAAGCGTAACTGAGGAAATAATAGACATTCTGAAGTTTCCTTTTATGGTCAGTTATCAGTCAGTTTATAGGTTTAAATGACAGCCTTGATTTTATCAGGTATAAGAACTGAACATATAAAAGTGACGGAGGACTGCAAATGTGTTTTATATTACAAATCATTAATGAAATCTTGTTTTAAGTAACTTCTGGAAGGAACTTAACCATAAAGGAAAGCCAGGAAGAAACCATAATGGAAAGAAAGTTTATTGAATTAAAATTAAATCAATTGCAAACGTGAAAATAAAATAAATTGAAATATTTTCAATTTTTAGTCACTCTGTTTACATCTAGTATTAAAATGAAGTTTTTCTATTAAAATAACACCCCACACAGTCACTGGTATTTCCCATGTTTTTCAAAATACAATCCAAACTTTGATCTGCGCTCAGTGATTAAAATGATTAGTTATAATTAGCATTATTCAGAGTGAACATCAGTTTTGTTATATAATTTGTGGTGACATGTCTCAAATGAATAATAATTATTACTTCTATTTTTATTAGACAAGACACGATTAATTATGGGAAAACTGTTTGTTATAAAAAAATAACAGAGATTATGTTACTAAAAGATATAATCATCATAATTTTCTCAACGTTAAGCTCAAATGTATGAATTTTTTGCTACAGATGTGAAATAGTCATGCAATATTCATTTGAAATTTCACTAAAACTTAATCTGCTATAAAAATCGACATTTGGTAGCTTATTAGTTGAGGTTAATTAACTCATTGTTTGTTAACATCGCGCACTGAGGAATAATTGAGGACAATTGGAAACGGAGCAGGTAATTTTCAACCATGAACATATGACGAGGAAGGCACTTTGAGTGTTGGCCCTCCAATTCTATATCATGCCAATGTGAGAACAGAGACTCGATAGATTTGTCGTGCATCATCCCCTCCCTCTACACAATGGGTATTTTAGTGGCAGCAGGGTTCGAACCTACAACTCGATCACTTGCGCTTATGACCACTCAATTGCCATGGCTATAAGCCACAGTCGAGAACTTTGTATCAAGTATGTTGTGTGTGATGTTGAAGCAAGGCCGCGTGTTTGAGTTCATATGCCATCTAATACACTTTTCAGGTGCATTAATGGAATTAGATCTTAGAAGGCATGGATGAAATAAAGCTGGTCTTCAAAGTTTTCACGTGGAATCAAGGTATTGTCACCAGTGGCGTACACATACTCCCTTATTGGGGGGGGGGGGGGCCAGATTCTAAAAAGCACTCAGATGAAAGCGCAGAGGGGTCATCTCAATGGTAAAAATTAAAAAATTTTTGGTCTATGTGGAGGGAGGGGTTGAACCCTCAACCCGACCCCTTGGGTGCGCTATCGATTGTCGCTTTCTCGCCGCTTAGTCACGGTATAGAATTACTAGGTCACTTAATGAAAGAAAGTAAAATCTATCAGAAATGTAAATATCACAGATGGAAGAAATAAAATAAAATGAATATAAAAAATATTGATGGATTTTTTTATTTATATCTCCCAATAAGCTAATTAAATCCTCCAATGAGAATATTTCTGCTAATTTTTTATCAACTCCGAGTAAATAAGGAAGAGTTGGGTTAAAGTGTAGTATGGGGGGGGGGGGGACTGACGCCGTCCTTTTTTTTTGGTGACTAAAAGTGGTCGCCAAGGTACTTTTTTTCGGAATTATTTATTATTTATTTTAGAAGGAATTCGATATCTCACCATGACATTTAGATAAAATCACCAAATCCGAAGAAAAATCGCCAAATCTAAAGTGCCCCTCCCCCTATACTACACTTGAGCCGAAGAGTTGTATCGATGAAGCTCAACAAAGCAACACGAGAGCTATTGGCGACGGTTGAATTTCGGACCTCGGTCAAGTGACGTGGGCAACAATTGAGCTGGCACCACTCTCTCCAAATTACCTCCCCACACGAACGGGGCGGGTCTTTGCCCGCGCGATTTAAACGGGTGCACCAGTCCCCCCCCCCCCACACGGTGGGTCTTCGATGGCACCAGGATTCGAGCCAACGACACGCCGGCTACAAGTTCGTAACCATAACCACTCGGCCACCATGAACACTCCAGTTTTTATCAACTCCGAAAAGATATTAAGGAATTAAATTTTAACTAATCGCAAATCAGAATAAGTCAAGAATTTATAAGTATTTAAACAAGTCGAATTTTTGTATAAAAGGTGTTTTATAAAAAAGTTCTTACTGTCCGAAATAAAATTTAAAAAAAAAAATTATTTGACTTTCAACATGAAATGGAAAGAAATTTCCATGTTACATTTTGTGTTCTTTTTAAGAGGAAGACCTTTGCCTCTGTCCGTTTGAATGTATTATTTTCGCTTCCAAGAAAAGTAGAAACATCAAGTGCGGTATTATATCTTACCTTGAGAGAAACCTGTTTTGTGATTCCAGTAAATTGTTATGTGAAAGAAAAACAACTCGTCTATTTGAATAATATGAATATCATGCTAGTTAAAAACTTTCCTTCTCTAATAGTCAGCAACAAATGTATGGACTTGATCCATGCTAGTTTGCAACAATATAGTTCAATTGTTTGGTTGCCATGGTTTCAGTTGATTGACGTTTTATAAGAAAAAATAAGATAAATTACCGGGAAAAAAATATGTTTCACTTGGAGAATAAGCTCATTTCTTATTTAAAGATTAGTGATTGAGTTTCTTTTTGAAGCTATTAAAATACACCCCTAAATATATATTTTTTTTACCCACATGTTGAATTAACAATTACTTCTGATTATTTATTTCATTCAATCCGATTCTATCGTCTTATAGTTTTATTTTATACTATTACTAAACAGTACTAATTTGAAACTGCTGTTGAATATTTTTTTTTTTCGGCATACACTGATTTTCTAAGATAAGTCTTAATTAAATTAAATTATTTTTCATTCCTGATGAATAAAGCTTTTCCAAACGTAAATTTCATTTTAATATAATTCTACTTTTGTTTCCATTGTAATTTAATACCATTGTATTATACCAGTAAAAGATTTGGTGCAGAGTATGTAACAGAGAGTATACTTTCCAGAACTCTCAAAAAATCGACTTGATTTTAAACCTAGAACACACTGGGGTCTACTATAGTACCTTAATTATTCAAGCTTTTCACTTTATCCTGCACTTACTAAGGTTGATTTTGATTACATGTTCATCCAAAAACCTAAGAGATTTTTCACTTGTACAATTTAAGATATCTCCTTCACATCCCACAAAAAAGCAATACAAGACCTATGGATACTCATATCGATGTTGAACTCATATTTTTGAACCACAATCAAATAACGAAGACGGTACCTGAGTTGCCATCCAACTCTCCAAACCTCTGTAACACCAACGTGGAGGCTTTGAGCCTCCATAAATTTAACGAGCATCACCCCATCTTTTCAATTATTCCGTTTACAGAAAGGAAAGATAACGGCCTAAATTCATGTGATGTCATAGTCACATGATAGTAGCAATCTTATGTTTCCAGCCAATCAGTTCATGCACTTCGCTGCTGCCAACTCTAGCTTTTTTTAGATAAACTTTCTTTTTAATAGTGCATACTTGTGAACTATAATAGCATACATAAATAAACAAAATGAGCTTAATTTAAAAGTACACATATAATATATATATATATATATATATATATATATTATTCTGAAAAACTTTTTAAAAAATCCTAATATTTGGAATAGTAAATCAGTTATCAAATTTAAAACTGTATCTATATTTTATAAGTAAAACAAGTAAAAGTCTACTGTCACAGTTTTTAATTCAGCGGAGACCCCTTGATTGCATTTAATATGTGACCATTATAAATCTAGTCTATAATTGATATGTTACAGTAATATATTTTTGGGGTTATAATCAAATGAATTTTGGGACAGATAAAGTATTGCATATTTTTTTATACATTTTTGTAATGATGATGATGTCATATCCATGACGGGACCAAATCAGATAGTAACATGGACCCAGATAACTGTTCTGGCAATCTGTTCAATATTACCCACCTAGAGGTTTTTCAACGAAAACAGGACCCCTATTTCTTGTAGAGCAGCAAGAATAGCTGGACAGTCAAAAATATAAGCATTTGTTAGCTCTGTATCTGAACAGTTATCACAATTCCTATAAGATCTTCTACCATCCCTAACGTTTTTGTGATCAATAAATCATAAAGTGTCATCATCAAGAGTTATTAATTATTTTTAATGAGCTTTTAAAAAATATATAAGTTTATATATAATTCATATAATTTATAAAGTAGGAATTGAAACATATTTAGCTAACTCTAACAGTTTCAAAATTTTAGTAGTCTCACTTACCGGAGACAGATTAAGAGAACTAGATATCACTCTGTTCATTTAATAAATTATTTACAAACTTTCAACTTAAGAAGTGTTCCAAAAATAAACTTCTCCAAAGGAAACAATTATCAGTTAAACACAAGTGGGGAATAAACACAAGTTGCAGTTAAACTCGAGAATTAAAGATTAAATCTAAATCCAGACTTGACGTATCCTAAATTAAATAAACCTCAGCCATTTTAAGAAAGCGAGTGTAATTATACCTCCTATTAAGAGTAAATTTTTAACTTATTTCTTCTCTTCTCTAAAAGTACTTCACATTTGTTCTTGATTTAAGCATTAACCAAAATCTGGAAAGGAATACGAGTTAAATGGAAAAGCAGAAACTAAAGATTTTTTAAAAACATTCTTACTGAAGCAGCATAAGTAAGAGAAAACTTTAAAACTGATTTTGAATTTTAGGCAAAAAATAATTTCATTAAATAACTGATAATGTAAATGTATTGCACCAAGTAATCTTTTTACAAAAAAATTTTGGCGTGTCAAAATAAATCCTTACAAAACGCAATAAGAGGAACTAAAAAAAAAAAAAAAAAAAAAAAAAGAATACTTTGACAAGTCTTTTATGTGAATCCGATGAATGAAGAAGCGATGGCATTTATTGTTTCTTTCCTCTTTTTAAAAAAATTCAATGTATATCATAAACATAATAAATAAGTATAATTTGATAATTTCACGTATATTTATCAGGGCGGGTTCTCTTTTTTGTGCATACAAAGCTTTTAAATAAACTTCTGTGTCAATTCTTAAAAATTCTTTTGTGCATATGCAAATATTATTCAAGTATCTGTGGAAGTTTTAGTATTTACAATATACTGGAAACAATCCTTTAAAATATTTTCTTTTAAATATTTGAATTAAAAATTTCTATATTAGCGTTTAAAAATTCATGGCTGATACAACAAAACCGCTTCTGGTTTGAAGGTCGTAGTTTACCCATCCATATCGTAAGGGAATTGTATTCAGATATTTGTTTTAATCTTTCTAATGAGATTAAGAATTTGAAATAACTTAAGAGGTTTTTTTCACAGGGCATAACTAAAGAAAACCTTCAATAAAAGAGATTCTAAAATTTTCATTGCATTACGATATACATTTACGCAATTATTTCATTATTAATGAAGTACTTAGGTAAAAATTTTCATCGAGCGAAGATGTTGCCAAAAAGTTATTCACGAAATTATTCTTTAATGTTGCGCATGCGCAGTTTTAAACAAGTCTTATAATCTTAAGGGTTAGTTAATCTTTCACCGGGCTACTTTTTTTTCTAGTGGTGGTACATAAAAATATTTTTGTGGACGAGACTGATTTAAGAAAAAGAATTAATTTAGCTTATTAGGTAAAATTATTTTGATTTTTAAGGCTCACTTGTTATAGTGAGAATATGTTTACCACAACTCATTGTGTGCCATTGAAAGGCATTTATATGTACCTTTGTTTCTTTTTCCTCTCATCACATAAAATTTCTAAAATATATATTTTGTAAATACTATAACCTTCAAAAAGGGAGTAGTGAAATAGAAATAATTGATGATGAAGAAATCTAAGAATTCCTGCGTACTATTTCCTATGGAATTTATGGAAACAGAGATCAGTACATAGTAAACACGACAAGTTCAAGAAATATGTTTGGGAAATAATACAATTGTACACTGAATAGTAATTTAGACAGATGAAGAAGACTAACAAAAGAATTACGTTGATGAATAGGGTGGAAAATATGTTTACCAAGGCTCAGTAAAAAAGTTAATGTAATTTTGGAAATTCAATGTTTTCCATGTTCAAGAATTTTATGATTTCACTTCCAAAAAGACAAAGGATATAAAGGATAAAGGTATCTGTGCAAGGTAATGGAATTAGTTATGCTATTTTTATTAGATATGTTTAAAAAAAGAATCTATTAAAATAGGTAAACGATTTAAAACATCTAAAATGCATATCAATGATCACTAACCGCTAAATTTATCATTACACTATTCCGATTATTAACACATATCACAGATAAATCCGCGATTCTATATAATTCTTAGTAAGATTTGAAAAAGTGATACAGTGTGATTTATTTATAAATAATAAAAAAAAACCTTATTTATGAGAGCACAAAAGATAATACTTTTACATGCTCTGAAGGATCTAGTAAAGATCCAAGATATTTTTTCTTTTTATATTCAAGAATTCCTCACAAAGAGAGGAAATAGTTTTCAATTCGAGAACTTTCAAATGGCTGTGTTTATTGCTCGTAAAGTAATGCCTTAAAATGAAAATTTTAAAACTTGCAAAATAGAGACAGTAAATTCTCCTCTTTATATTTCACAGTCCTTTTTACTGATATTATACGGAAGTCAAAACATTTATGTAAACATAAACATTCCAGTCATAAACAAATGCTCATTTTAGCACTGCTCAGCCTATTAAACTCAGCCATAATTCAGCAACGAAGGTTACCCTGACCTGTATTTTACATAGATATCAACCTTAAAACACAGCTTTTCATGACGACTGGAATACATAAGCAATTCCACAACTTGACGACTTGAGAAGCACATTATCTTTACAAGCATAGGGAGTGAGGTTGGGCATTTGCTATTCTGAGCCACAAAAACACCCCAGGAGGTACCTATCAATACCCTTAAAGGGAAAAAAGAGGAATTGAGGGTAGTTGTTGATGATCGCTTCAAGAAAATATGGGGTGGGCATTTTCTCCCTTCTGTAGAAATTAACACCTGAAGGTTCCAGCCCCTACAATCAAAAAACCATTACACATGAACAGAGGCAAAGATGGAAAATAAATAAGTGAAAAAAAAGAGGACCAGGTGCTATGAATTAAGATATCTTTTTTTCCCTCTTCCTCCCTTCTTTAAGAATGTTTTGCCGTTGAATGATTTTTACAGAGATCCTCTTTCAGTGAGCGCGCACACAGATTGGAAACGAATCGAGAATGACCTTAATGTCATTGCTTGGGACCAGATGTTATTTTCTAA
>BMAV01027825.1:89394-112396 GCA_019973955.1 Trichonephila inaurata madagascariensis | reverse complement strand
CATTGTCTGCCATACTTGAGGCTGTACACACATTTTCATAATTTACTGCAACGAATTATTCCAATAATACTATAAGACAGTCCAATCCAGGCGGTTTTTCCAGTTTTTTGTTCATTCCCTGATCTTTTCGTGTTAAGCGATTTTCGTTTCGTGTTAAGAGAAAAATGCATGGAAGTACATAGTTTGTCGTGACTGTTGTATTATTTCGTGTTAACCGATATTTCGTCCAAAGTGATTTCGCGCTATACGTATTTCACTGTAATTACAAATTTATTCCAAGGAAATTTTAATGAAAAGTGAAGTGATTTATTTGATATACGTCACTAGTGTGATATTTAGTTATCAATTAGGAAAATTGAAAATATTTTTGGAAAAATTGAAAATATCAAAATCTTACTTTCTTGTGTTGTTTTTTAACCTGATTGAGAAGCATGATATATAGCATAGCTATGTCATGAAATTATTTATATCTGATTAATTGATTGTTAAGAACACAAAAACTCATGTGGGCTTACGCAATCAATTAAAAGGTACTTAAATCTCATTCTACTATGCTTTATTATTTTTCATTTCTCTGCTAAATGAAAAGCGTGTAGTATTGCCAAAATATGTGATACAAATTAAGATTGGTAAAAGCTAGAAATTAACGTTTCATCAATAATGTACAACACTCCTTTTTTGACAGATGTGATTAATTAATTACACGAAAGTCACGTGATTAATAAAATGAATGCGCAATTATTTAAAATAAATAACGAAAGCGACATAGAAAAGACACGAATCATTAGCGTTAATCGGGAAATATGAGAAAAAGGACATCATTAATTTCACTACGCATTAAGTAAACTCTAAATTAGTTCTTATTTTTTCTCGTGAATTCTTAATAATCATTATTCTTGGATAACTTTTAAGAAAAAAATAATCCAATGCTGATATTACTTTAATAAATAATTTGAATTTGTGTTGTAGAGAAAAAAAAAATTGCATAAAATATTTCTGTGTGTTGATTTATCCTTCATTTAATTACAGTCAATCCTTTTTAAGTTATCCGACTACGTTTGGAACCGTGATTTTAAAAATGCGCATAAATGCATAATTTTCATGATATTTAGTGTCACTTTGATTAGAATACATGTATAAAATTGTTTTAAGGACATTTTGACAAAAAAAGTTATTTTAATACAATATTTCGGCAAAAAATTAGAATAACATTTTTTCAAAATGTTCTCCTTTTGTGAAAAATGCTTCTATTATAATAATATTTCCCCTGTATATAGCACAGACCTCTCTACAGAGGCTCAACTATGATTTTTGAAAAATTCACATTATTTTCAGAGTTACAACCCATTGAAATATATAATGATCGGTGTTTTTTTCTTAAAATTTCTCCCCTCTGTTGTCGTAAGACATGTATAAACCCATTTCTAAGTTATATATTTCAAAAATTCTACTTGAGCCTCTGTACAGAGGTCTGAGCTTTAAACAGGCAAATTGTTATTATAATAGAAGCATTTTTCGCAAAAGGAGAATATTTTGTAAATGGGTCATTCCATCTTCATTTTTTGTCAAAATATTGTACTTAAATAATTTTTTATGGTAATACTATTCTTAAAACAATTTTCTATACATTTTCCAATCTAAGTGACACTAAATATCATAAATATTATCCATTTATACGCTTTTGCAAAATCACGGTTCCGAAAGAAATCGGATACCTTAAAATAAAATTAATTTAAGTTACTGAACAATAGGGTGTATCGCGGTTGTATTGAGAAAAAAAAATTGTTATTAATCGGAGCCTACCTATATGGAAAAGATGTTCTGTGGTATGCAGATCAAGAGAAAAATAATTAAAATTAAATAATAATAATTAATTATAAGGTAATTAAAAATAATAATTTGATTAAAAAATAGTTTTAAAATTTATTATTGCCACAAAGGAGCTGAATTTTGGAAAAAAAAGGGATAGACTTAAATTCGATGATTTTAGACACAAAAAATGTTATTTTTCTGCTGCATAAACAACTAGCTGTTGTTTTGATATTTTTTTAGTTTTTGTTATATTACTCATTTAATTATATTTATTGTATTAAGAAATTGTTATTAGAAACATTTAAAAAAAATGTTGTTGATGATTCACCGATAGATAAACTCAAAACTTTTCGATTTAACAAGAGTTTTTAAGTCCTTAATAATAGGGAAAAAATAAAATATAAATTTTATTTCATGTATCGTTAGTATTGATTTTAACTGTTTCAAAAATACAGCGCTATCAAATAAACCGTTGAATATTCTTAAATTTAGGAAAAATCAACAAAAATTATTGAGAAATCATTTTCCTTCCCTAAAACGACTTTTTCCCTTTGTTAAACACTTTCTCTAGTGTGCTTTCTATTATTTCAATGTTTAAAATATTCTACAATCGTGTTGAATTCTAATTGATTTAACATAATAATTTCACGTGGTTGTCAGTTTTAGACGAACGATGAAAAGACATACATTTCTAATCCCAAAATAAACTGGAATTCTGGCACAGAGTACATAATTCTTCAGGGTTTTTGAGCATAATCCTGTGACTCTCGCAAAAATAGGCGCAACTCATTTTTCCCCGCTTGTATCTCCGCAACCTTTTTATCGCCGCGGACCGGTCAACGTTTGTTAATTTTACCGCGGCCTGCTGAGGGGGAGGATGCTGATTGTTTATATTTTAGACTGTTTTGTTTTAATAATATTTTAGTTTAATTGTGTGTATTTAATCGTGACTTCTGAATAAAATATAGCTACACCAAAAAATGAATATAAAGTGATTTAACAGGGAATATAAAGTGATTTTCATAAAAAGTAGTCCAAACCTAAGAAAAATATACCACAGTAAATAAAAGAGAAATAATTTAATGTTTCTTGTGCGGACCGGTAGTATTTGAACCATGGACCGGGGGTTGCAGAACACTGTCTTAAGGCACTGGTTTTTCATTGCAAACAGAAAGTATTAGTTGGTTTTAGTTATTGATTTTAAAAATAAATTTTTCACTGTCATAGAGCAGTGGTCTTAAAACTTTACCAACTCATAGAACTTTCAGAACTATATGGTATTTCCTGGGACTCCTTCCCTAGTGCCGGTTTATCTACTGGGCGCTTGGGATGGGCGTTCAGGGGCCGGAAAAGCCCGGTTGATTGATTGATTGATTAAATATTAACGTCGCACTGTTCAGCTACACGAGGGCTTTTGGCGACGGACCACGTCATTTTGAATCATGGTCAAGTGACGTGGACGACACCTGAGCTGACTCCCCCCTCTCCTAACTACCACACCACACCAACGGGAGGACGTTTCAGCTCTCAACAGATGTAACTTTCATCACTGCCCTACACAGCGGGTCTTTAGTGGTACTGGGCTTGAACTCGTGACAAGGCAAGCCACAATCCGATACCTATACCACTCGGCTACCGCGGCCCGGAAATGCCCGAAAGGGCTCAGATAAGCTGGAATCAACCAGATTTTCTGGTTATAAATTTCGATCCGCGCTAGTGCCAAGCGGGCCTGTAGATCTTCTATGCCCAGAGCCCGAAATGTGAGCTTAAATCGGTATTGCCCTTCCCAACACATTCTTAGAAGAATATATCTTAAAATAATATTTAAAATAGATCACAGCATGCTATAGGTACTTAATGTTAAGACAATTAGAGAGAAGTATTGTATTTGATTTAAAAAATTTTCTACTATTTTATAAAAATTGAAAATTTTAAAAATGCTTTGTAACTTATTGATATTTAAAATTGTTGCTATTTTCTTTCTATAGAGTTTCTAGTTTGCACTGAGATCGCAGCCTATTCACACATAAACAAATCCTTATTATCTACTTAATATTTATCCTTCAGAATTTTGTGTCAGTCTCAGAAAATTTTATTAATGTACTTAAAAGAACTTTCAGCATCGAGTTAAAAATAACCAATTTTAAATCTAAAAAACAAAAGTTAAAATATTTGTATTTTTTGGATTAAAATCTTTTAGCTTCTTAAGCAATTTCTGACTCTTACGAAATTTAAGATTTTATTTTATCCGTAAAACATTTATTTATATTTATTTTTGCAAGTAAACTGCCTTTAAAAATTCAATTTTTTGTAAAATTTAAAATTTCATTCAAGTTTTGGCACTTTAACTAAGCAAATAGGGATCATTTGCGGAACCCCTATCAAAGTTCCAAAGAACACTAAGGTTCCGTGGAACCAGGTTGAAAATCTCTGCAATAGAGGTTAAATAAGAGAAATATTGATCCCTTTTAATACCTTTAATATAAAAGATTATTTATCACACGCCAATTTTTACTTCTAGAAAACTTCATTTAAATTCTTTTATAGAAAACCTGATGTATAATTTATGATTTTATCTGATGTGTTAACTAAAAAATATTCACAAATTACTCAAAGTGTCATTTATTTATTCACAAACTGATTAAATTTAAAAAAAATTAATGTAATTTCCCAAAGCTAAATTCTTTCTACATTTTCCCGATTTATGAAAATTTTAATAACTTTTTACATAAAATTGAATAAATACACGCGAAATATATTTATATATATATAGCATGCTTTTAGAAATATGAGATATGAATATCTTTTCCTTTATTGACCCGGATGTTGAACATAATTTTTGAATTCCAATCCTTCTTTCATTATGAGATTGCGTGATGAAGTAACTGTTTGAAGCTTTTGTCGTGCCAGAAACAATTTCTCATGCACTTTCGCTAATCACGATAAATCATCGAATAAGATTCAATCTAAAAAGGTGAAAGAAACTGCTCTTTTCATTTAGAAATGCGATTTATTTCGTATCATTTTACATCGCGTTCTTTCAAATTCTGTTCCGTCACGAGATTGCTAACTTTTCACAGACGATGAAAATTATTTTTAGGAAGTGAAACGTGTAATTTAGTTTCAGTTTATTTAGGTTAAAGACGTGAAAAATCGTTTGCTACTAAACAGTTAGTTAAATGTTCGCACTAAGTGTGAATAGAATATTTTCTAAAAATATCAAAATAAAGAAAAGGTCTATGTACTTGAAATTGAATCATTGCAGATGACGAAAGACTATAGGAAAAATTTTCGAAAAATGTCTAAAATTTTAAACACAGTCTTTCAATCAAGAAAAACTTTTGTAAACATGAACATTTTTTTATAATAGTATAAATTATTAAACACAGAAATGAACATTTTGATCTTTAAGCCAATGTATCTTGCATTTCTGATAGCAATGAATAGTTATATCTATCATTTTTTTAAATAAATCAATTTACAAGAAAAACTCTTATTTTAGATTATGAGTTATAATGTCTAAAATATTTAATGTCTGGTTAACTAATTAAATTTTATGATAAATTCAATCTTGAAGAAAATTTATGCATAATTATTCAAAGACAATTTACTATAAAAATTCTTTTACATGCTATTTGCTTCAAATTTTTTTTATTCTAAATGAATCGGGATAATAATGAGGATGCCCCTGTTTGTTATGAAATACTGGTCAACGTTTCAATAACATTCATGGCATTCACTAAGTGTTTCTAAAGTTAACGTCGAAGTACTTGTGATAGAAATAATTAAATATATCAGAATCAAGAGCAATATTACTATTTTTCACCGTAAGTGCATTAGTTTTCTTTTTTAAAGAAATCATTTAACATTTTAAAATGTGTGCATATGTAATATTTTCATTCTTAACTGTGAAAGAAAATAATAAAATATATTTTAAAATTGTTTTCCGTAACATTCGGAATTCAACATGGATTCGCTTTTTGGAATAATCTTAATTGCTAAAGTACATTTTTTAGTGGATTAAGCTTATCATTTTTTTTATAAATTATTTGGCATATAATTATAAAATTATTTTTTCAAAATTCATTTAAGTGAATCGCTTGATATTAGTCATATAAGTTTATTTTTTATATTCATTAAAATAAATCATTTGCTATTGCTGCATAACTGATAACTGTTTCCGTAACTGATTAGTAAAATAGAATTTAGAAAGAAATAATGCTCGCACAGTTCCAATTTTGTCTCAAAGTTCGCCATTATAGTTGCCTAATCTGTTTCTCGTAGTAGATTTGGTTTAATAAGAAAGTGTTGAATAAAGTTGATAAAGTTCATTTATTTTCATGAAATACTAAAAATAGAGTAGTTAAAATACCTCATAGAAAACTCTTGAAGAACCTTCACGATGTAAAGAAACTTGCTGAGAAAAAATATGATTGATTTGAAATAAATATGAAATGGAGAAAAGAAAAGCCATTGATATGGCAAAAAAAAAAAAAAAAATCGTAAAAAAAGTATAGAATAGCATAAATATGAACTGGGAAGGAAAACTTCATGTTTAAAAAATGCATTGTTCCGATTTAAATGCGCATATATCTCATTCTTTTAATTATGATAGTGAAATATAATAGTAAAACCTTGAACACAAAGCTGTAAAAGCTGTTTCCAATGATTTTAGTTACATAGTTTGGATATGTATTATGATTTTTTAAAAATGGTTTTGCTAAACTTATTCTTTGCAACGTACTTCATAGGACAAATTTTTTCTAATTCTGTTTAATATTGATCAATTTTTGTATAGAAAGAAAGTTATCTCCATCGAAAAATTAAGAATAATGTTTTTTTGAATGATTTAATTTATTAAATCTAAGCATTTAATGCCTGCCGATAGTAAATGAAAAAAAATATTTATTCTTTTTATTTCTTAAATAATTCTTTCGTAAATATTCTGATTAACTCTTTATCTACCGACGGTATTTATAAGTACCACTCACTTTAATATAACATAGATTAACCAATTTTACGAATATTCTGACAATACTTAGCAGGAATATTCTTTGAAATCCACTCTTTCAAAATATAGGGCAGCTTGGGCTCTATCATGAGTATTTTAGTGAGGAAAGCGAATAGTTTTATAGCAGAAATTGCGTTTTCAGCTGACGTAGTTTTCAGTGGATTGCAATGATTATCATTTTTGTCCCGATAAAATAGTTAATGTCAAAATTTAAGGGTCTTATTTTTTTTGTATGTTAATGAAGACAATAGAAGACGATTTGACTCTTTATTTTAAGAGTGAACAGTGTATATAATTAATTTTACAATAGAATATCTTTCATTAATTAATTAGCTCTAACAGATTAAATTTCCAAAAGTTGTTTTTGTATTTTGTTTATGTATATTCCTTAATTTTCAATGTAGTGATCCAAAAAAAAAAAATATTACATGAAAAAACTGCAGGAAATCATAATAAGGTAGATAAAGGGTAAAATGGGTGGTATATTTTTAAAAATTAAGTTATTAAACGTTTTAATATAAATAAGAGTTTAATATCAAGAAATTTCCTCTTCACATGCTTTTAAGATTAAGGTATTCAACTACATTCGGAACCGTGATTTTAAAAAGGCACGTGAATGGATAATTTTCATGATATTTAGTGTTACTTAAATTAGAATAGATGTATAAAATTGTTTTATATATATATATATATATATATATATATATATATATATATATATAAGGACATTTTGAGAAAAAAAATTATTTAAATACAATATATTTGGCTAAAAATTAACTTAGAATAACCTTTTTTCAAAATGTTCTCCTTTTGTGAAAAATACTTCTATCATAATAATATTTTGCCTGTATATAGCTCAGACCTCTGTCCAGAGACTCAACTATGATTTTTGAAAAATTCACATTCTTTTCAGAGTTACAACCATTTGGAATAATTATCGGTGTTTTTTTCTTAAAATTTCTCCCCGCTGTTGTCGTAAAACATGGATAAACTCACTTCTAAGTTATATATTTCAAACATTCTAGTGGAGCCTCTGTACAGAGATCTGAGCTATAGACAGGCAAAATATTATTATAATAGAAGCTTTTTTCACAAAAGGAGAATATTTTGAAAATGGGTCATTCTATGTTCATGTTTTGTCAAAATATTGTACTTAAGCAATTTTTTATTGTAATACTATTTTAAAAAAAATTTTATACATATATTCTAATCTAAGTGACACTAAATATCATAAATATTATTCATTTATACGCTTTTTCAAAATCACGGTTCCGAACGTAGTCGGATACCTTAAGCTGATTTGAGATAAAAAGAAAAGCATAAAGAGATGAAATAGAGTTTTATAATAACAACTTAATCATTTTAGAATCCGGGAATTTTGATTTCAAAATTTCCATTTCAACACTACAATGTTATTTATCTGATATTAAAAGAAAGCATTTCTTAAAATGACGATTAGGCTCATTCTAATCAGAAATCCTTTTTAGTTCAATTGTAATTAATAGTTTAATGTTGTTTTCGGCTAATGTTAAAGAATAGAACCAAATTCGGATTATTTTTTCAGATATAAAAGTACTCAAACATTAATATCATTTTATCTATCGTATAGAAAACCACTTATTTTATCATACTACTCATTTTTGTCCTAGATATGACACATTTTTTCTTTTATAAAATGTGTTTCGACTTTTTTTTACCTATACCGTAATGCTAAATGAGCTATCTTTTTATGTGTTAAAAAAAAAATTAACTATTTATGAAATATTTTGAAATTTTAAAAACTCTGTATTATAAACAAATGCATGAGTTACAATGTTACACATTTTTATAAAAATTGAGGTATTTTTTTCTGTCCTAAAATGTGTTCCGCGTTAAGTTCACACTCTCACACATACGTCGAAAACAGCCTTCAGTAAACACTGTTTGAGATACACTACACCAGAGGTTCCCAAACTTTTTTGCCTCATAGACCCCTTGCCATGTTTTTCGGTTTTGGGTAGACCCTTATTTAACTAATATTGAATTTTTGCAAATTTATCAATTTAAATGTCTTTTTTGACAGCTGGTATAGAACTACTTACTTTAAAGGAATTAAGTTTCTAACTGTGGTGAAGTATAGTTTCTAAAACTTAAGAAGTATATGTTAATGAAATAAATTAAAATTTAATTAATGCATAAAATATCTCTATTCTATAAATAATTGATCAACAAACAAATACTTTCAATGGAAGGGATGAATCTGATGCTTTAGCAACTAATTTTCAACATTTAATATCAATCTCGTCAGGTTAAACCCTAAATCTTTTCCGTTAGCAGTGTTCAGGGATTCACCCCCCCTTTTTTTGTTTGGAAATTGGCAAATGCGCTGAAACTCCTTCTCACTAAGAAAAGCAATAAAAACTTTCTCACAATATTCCAATATTCGGGACAAATATCAGGTAGGTCTTTTAAAAGTCAAAATTGCTGACATCCGAATTCTCTAAATTTTACTTTAAGATCTCCGTTAGAGCCTATTCCGATCAGCTCCTGTTGTAATATCCCCTCTTTTATCAACAGGACCATATGAATTGATTGCCTGCTGTTGTATTACAATTGTCAAAGCATTCTCAAACCTAGTCTGAATAAAGGGAATTTAAATGTTGAACGTAGATTAAAACGTCCCGACAGATTGTCAATGACGAATTGAGGAAATTCGCGACCTCCAATATTATACTTCTTTAGCTTTGTTCTAGAAAGAAACACTGAAATGGTCATTGTTTTAATAAAATTTATGCTGGTACCTTGAAACTGCAAATTAACAATAAATTTAGGGAATAAATCTGTTAAATAGGTAAAATCTGGTTTCTGCTTGATTAGAGTTTCTTTTAAAATTAAAATCACGATCTGGTTTAATGAGAACCACTATCGTAGACTTCCATTTACACCTCATAGACCCCCAAATTATTTTTTCGCTGAGATGGACCCCTTACAGGTTGTCATAGACTCCTGGGGTTCCACATAGACCCTGTGGGAATCACTGCACTATACATTGAATGACCCCTTTATTATGTCCATCCCATGAAAATTCCAAAAGGCCTTTACAATGCTTTGATTCTTCTTGGCATTGATTCCACAAGATGTTGATAAGTTGCTATTGTTATCTGAATATCAGATGAATCAGAATATCTGAATATCTATGAATCAGATGTCAGATAGTCCTGTAAACTTCACCCCTTAAACAATTAATAGAATTTGTGAGAGGTCTTCACTTCTTTCTTGGGCACCTAGATATGTAGGAGGTAGGGAAGAAACACTGGCCACGATCCAGTCAATCTATTTACTGATCACACAATATAATGACAGATTCAATTAATAACAGTAAGAGAATGTCTCGGTACAAACCACGAAAGTGGAACAACGACGATAATACACGAATTCTTAGGAGACTATCAAACTGGATCCTTACTGTATATAGAATCTAATCTATTATCCGATTTAACCTAATATTAATTTAATCGTAGTGATCAATCGTCACTTTAAATCTTTCTCCTAATAAGTATTTATTCACAATAATTCAATAATGATACCTGTCAATAACAATGTCACCTGATTTATGGTTTTCTCCTCTCCTACTCTCTATTCTAGCTAGAAAACTTCGACTATATATAGTAAACTTAATTTGCATGCCACTATTTTCTTCTTCTGAAGGGTTGGTTATGAATAACGCGAATTGATAGCCCAAGGATTTCCCAAGAGGATTAGTGGAATAGATCCGATAGCGAATAGATCCGTCACAGACTGAGATAGGTAGATAGTGGGGACCAACTCATTAAAATGAAGTCTCGGTCATGTTTCTCCAACCCTTCCTGTACAATATGAACAGAAAGTACTCATTGGGCCACTACAAGATGCACTTAGTTAGCAAAAATGTTTAGGTTTATGACTTATTTAGACAGTCATACACTCAAAATAAAGAAAAAGCATGCCAAGAAAACATTCCCCCAAATATTCCATTGTCCCCACCATCTTGAAGTGCGAGCAAATAATAAATTCCTTTATCACTTCTGGTAATTTAGATGAATTGAAAACATGCAATATTAAAATAATTCTAATGTATTCATCTCTACAACATATTTTTCAAGAACTTTTTAGATAAAACTATAATACTTTTCAAGAAAAATGCTAAGAAAATGATGCCCTTTGCTTTCGATCACATTTTATTTTTTCAATATATGAATTAAAATCTGTAAAACTTATTTTACACACATAATTTAATTTTCTTACAATTTTTGCTATTTTTTATAAATTTTTAGCGACTAAATATTTAATGTCAATAAAATAAAATGCTGTAAGATCTTTTCTTCTGGATCTCAATTTAAGATGACTATTTTAATTTAGTTGATAACTTGTGTCAACATAAAATATCGAGTCTTTTTTTACTCAATCTAAGAGCATACAATTTTGTTTAGGGTATTTTTTTCTTTAATTTTTTAAGATATATAAATTTGGATCATAGAACTGGTTTTCTAAGCTTTTAGAACTTAAAATACGTTTTAAAGCAATATGAAGTTAAAATAGCATTCATCTGTTTCCATAATTCTTGTATTTTATACTTTGTGCTAACTAATATTTAAATTAATTAGATTAAATCTATTACTTATTAAAAACTGGTGTACTGACTCAAAGTTGACCAGAAGAACAACATTATTCTCCAACGTAACTCTCCTTTCTAATATAAATAAGTAATTATCCTTAAATGATTGTCTATAAAATATTTTTTGTTAAATTCCAGCCTTAATTCACATATGGCTTAACATGAGATACATTTCTGACATATATGAACTTCAAAAGATTCAGCAAACTTTTACACAAAGTTTAACTTGATTCATTAAGTCAAACAAGTAATATAAAAAAAAATTAAGTCAACTCCTACTTAGGTCAACAAAGAAATTTTTTATTTTAGTTACTTTTTGTTAAATAGTTACAATTAATATAAATATGTATATACCTAAGACAGAAGCTCACTATTAAGTGACAAAATAGAAAGCGATTTTCCTTGCAGTTTTCTACTTTCCTTTCTCTATATAGGGTGTTGGACTATTTTTTGTTTGTTTGTTATTATTTATTCATTATTTAAATTTGTGATTATTCTAATAAAATAGTACAGTAAAAAAAGAAATCACATTCTTAGAAACTAGACCATCCCAGGTGGGATTCGAACCCACGAACTCTGGATTAGAAGTCCAATGAGCTATCCATTGGGCTACAGGGGTACAACGAACGATTTTCCTTTCTATATATACTGTTGGACTATCATTTTTATTTGTAATTATTTATTCATTTTTTAACTTGATTAATGAATTAATATTTGAATAAACTGTATTAACATCAAGGGTCATCCACTACAAGTGTTAAAAAAATGTATTTGAACTTGAATGGATGAATAGAGTGTATTTTATTAATGATTGAAAATTTGAACAAGATACATATATATAGGGAGAGAGTGAACTAATAGTAGGAATTGAAAAAGAAGATTTAGCAACTTTTTATATAAAATTTAAGTCCATTCATTAATCAAAAAAAATGATGACTCCTTTTTCAAACCCGATCACGAAAAGATAGATTGATTTCCTCCCATGACACTCACTTGAGTCAGATTTATGGCAAGACATAAATTTCCCTTGCTTTTGTCTCTGACTTTTGATGGGCCACCAGAAAACGTGCCTAAAGTCGATGCTCAAGAAGTGTGACACGCCCCTCCCAACTCAACTTCCCACGATGGCAGATTCATTTACCAGATCATCACCTCTCACTTGTTCAACGTCCATAACGAAATATACTTATCAACCAAGCATGCCCCTTGCCCATTGGTGCACATCAAGACAGAAAAACGCCCTAACAAACAGGCACCATTGAAAGAATCCAAGACATCAACCAATGCATCCTGGAAGGGATGAAACGGTAATAGTCCAATCAACTGGCGTTGTCAACCCTTGATGACTCCTTTTTGGAACATGTGGTCCGTGACTAATCTACCACTTAGAACGGAAATTTGTGGGTCCAAATGACGGGGCGGCTATCCATTGTACCCCGCTGGTTTGTTTACGGCTCCGAGTTTTAAAGTTTAATAGACTATGAAACGAGACAGTGGCAGAACTGGAAATTAGAGGGTCAGGAGATCTTCCAAGTTGTTTTCTGGGTTGGTGGGGTTGGGATGAGGCGGTTGTTTCAGACGGGAAATGACACTTCTTCCATGGGTACCTCTTGAAAAATAATGTCATACCATTTGGAGGATCGATATTAATTTCAGACAATTGCGTGCCGGGAAAAGTATTCGGTAGTCGGAAATAAATGTCATGTGCAGAAGATGGTAGGATTGATAGGATGGGACAAACCACTTCTGTTGTGCAGTGAGGAAAAATAGATTGAAAACAGTGAAAGCTTTTATTAAGGCGTTCCGTTTGTGATTTGATGGACTGAAAAATGTGAAATTTCTTTTCGTTTCTTGTGGTCTGTTGTTTTCTGAAAGCATTAATGGATGCTTTGCCGGGATGTCTTTGCTATCTAAAATTAATGGCTTACAGATTTGGATCCCTATTATATAATATCTTATACATGATTTTTAAGATTTTTCCCTTTTTGTTTTATGCAATTTATGTGACTTTAATTAAACCACACACCTCAAGATTAAACTGTAAAAATACTTCGTAAATGTTATTAACATACACTCCAGAAAAATATTTGGATGTCATTTAGAAGAGTCATTTACCTTACTGATTTGTTAAGAATTAGACAGTATCCAGCATTTATTTATTTTTATTCGTTTTCTTGATACAAAAAAGATATTCAAATTAGTATTCTGAGAATATTTCTGATATTTTTCTCAGCAAAATTTTTTCTCTTGCAAGTGGCCGAGTGTTTATTAACGCTGCAATATAAAGCAACACGGGGACTATTGACGAAGGACCTCGTAATTTTCAGATATGATCACGTGATGAGGACGACACCTGAATGACCTCTCACAGAACTTCCACACCATGGCAAAGGAAGTAATTTCAGCCTCGATAGTTTTAACGTGCATCAAGCCTTTTACATGGCGGGCTTCAGAAGAATTAGGGCTCGAACTCATGACACACCGACCACGAGTCCTCGATCATGACCACTAAATATTCTGCAAATAAGCATAAGTTTTCCAGTCTTCTAAATATTAATCCATTATTTATATCTATATAATTTGCCATATCGTTTAAAGGGACAGTGAAAGATTTAGTGTGAGCCTTGAAAATAAAGCAAAATAATTGTATTGAAAATAGAGTTTTTGACCATTATTTATAAATTCAGTCGGAACTCTACATAACGAAATCGCTAAATCCCAGAAAAAAGTTCGTTATATGGAAAATTCGTTATATAGAGATTCATCTTTTCATATACTTTATATAAACCACATAAAACAAATTTTAAATTCATAAACACTATATACTTAAAAAAGTAACTATTCATACCTTTTTTAAAATTAATATATGTTTTCTTATATATCTTTCCCATCAAAAAAGAAAGAAAGAAAGAAAGAAAAACTGCAAGGAAAACAAGACAAAAGAATGTCGAAGAATTCACTGTATTTTCAATATAAAGAAAATAATTTTATACTAAAATTAATGAATTTTAAGGACATTTTATAATTTAAAGCATACAAGTAATATTAAATATACATTATTTTATAATTAAAACACGGGACAAATCCATTGAGGGTGAAAAAGGATATCGAAGATGTTTCTAGTGAACTGAGCAATGGGGGTTAATGGTTGCTCTTCTTGGATGAAACGTCCAGAACTCTTTTGGTCTCGGGTAGTTAGGATCCAATAAAACCAATTCAAGATTTACGACCACCATAAAATGTTTTAAAGAGAATAACTTGAAATGTTCAGAAATTCTTTAACCGGGGGGGGGATGGAATTAAATCACCAAAAGAAAAAGTTCGTTATATAGAAAATGCGCTTCGCTCTTCAGAGGTTATTTTACGAAGAAAATCGCGAAATGTTCAACGTTCCAGGAAAAAGTTCGCTATATAGAAAAATTCGCAATATTGAGGTTCGTTATATAGAGGTTAGACTGTATTTTGATGCATTTTGACTTCCGGAATTATTAATAATATTTTGCCTACGTTTAGCTAGGCTTCCATACCGGGGCTGAATTAAAAATTAGTGGGAATTCACATTATTTTCAGAGTTACTACCAATTGAAATAATATCGGGTGTTCTTTATTAAAATTTATCTACTCTGATACATTAAAATATGAATATAAATCCCCTTCTGTATAATATACAGTTGAGCATCCATATAACGAGCTTCTATTTAAAAAATTCTCCATTTTGCGAACTTTTCCCCGGAACCAAGAACATTTTACTATTTTCTTTGTAAAATAACCTCCCAACAGCGAAATGCCTTTTCTATTGAACGAACTTTTTCTCTTGTGATTCGATTTTTTTCTCCTTGTTTTTAAAATATTTCAAGACATTTTTCAAATTATTCTCTCTTCTAGCACGTTTTATGGTTATCGATAATCTTAAACTGGGTTTACCAGGGGAGACTGACTCACCTAGAGCAATGAAATGGCCATAATTTTTCAAAAATAAAAAAAATTCAAGTAAAACTAGCAGATTTGACAGCAATTAAATTTAAGGACGTTTGTGGTATTTTATGCTTAAAACTATTGGTTATAAAATAATGTACGTTTAAAATTACTCATAGGCGTAAAATTAGAAAATATCATTTAAAAATTCATGAATTTTAATGTAAAATTACTTTTTAGAGAGTTGAAAATACAGTGTACATTGCAAACATAGTGTACATCTGGACATTGTGTGTGTTTGTGTTTTTTTTTCTATAGCTTTCCTTGCAGATTTCTTTTTAATGGGTAAATTTGTAAAATGAGTAGATATTAATTTTGAAAAAAAAAGTGTGAATAATTTTTAAATAATACATAGTGTTTATGAATTTAAAATTTGTTTTCATGAAGTTTAGAAAGTATGTTAAAAGATGAATCTCTATTCAAAGAATTTTCCATATAATGAACTTTTTTTCGGGAATTAGCGACATCGTAAAATACAGGTCCGACAGTATTTAAAAAATTCTAATTCTCTATAATTTATATATATAATAGTGTCTAATTCTCAATAATATTCTTTGTATATTCTAATTGAACTGACGTTAAATATCAAAAAATTATTTATTTATACGTTTTTCAAAATCACAGTTCCGAAGAGAGCCACCAGTTACTTAAACAAAAAATAACATATAACCTTTCGTATCAGCCGAGAAATTAACAGCTGTAATAAGCACAGAAGCATTTTACATAAATTTCGAATAAGAGATATTTCACTGCTTTATTTTCTAATGCTCCGATGGCAACGTGATAAAGTCTGAGCAATTCCTGTTTGAATAATTCATACCAACTACTTCAATCTCCGTATGCAAATCATCAACTCACACTAGGGGACACCAAACGATAATGAAAGACTCGTGCTACTGTTGCCCCCCCCTTCCCCCATCCCGCATTTTTTATATCAGCATTAACGGAAAACGAGCCAAATGACAAAAGTTGTAAAATGTGAAGAATGTAACGCTGGCCGTGACTAATAGAAATCAGATAAAAAAGGGATTCATTTTTGGACGAAAGATAGGAGAGTGTTTCTAACTTCGTTCTTATTTTTAAGTTATTATTTTTAGTGTGCAAGAGGGTAGGGTAGGGTAGGGGAGGGTTATCTCATTTGAATTGCTAAAATTTTTAAAGATTGCGGATTCTGAATTTAAGGAAAAAATTATGTAGTGATGTTGTTAAGATTATCACACTGAATTTTTATTTTGATGGTATGATTCTCTTCCCCTATTTTGGGGAAAAAACAGGGAAAAGTTACATTTATTTCAGTTTTTTTAAGAATGAAAGAAAAATAGATAAAAAACTCAAATTCAATTTATGTGTACGAACACAATAATAAGGTCCGTTTTGATGATTTTTTTTGTATGATTTTCTTATAAGTGAATGTTTAGGATTTTCAAAAGAGATTTATCTTTATTTTTATGATGATTAAAAAAATTGAAATACTGAGCATTTAGTTAAAAAAAACATAAATACGGATGATACAATTAAATTAAATTAAGGTAAAAAGGCATTTAATTGTCAGAAATGCTTTAAAAATAGTATTTTTCTTCGCATACATTGTGTGTGTATTTATTCACATTTTTTTAAAAAAAAATATATATTTAGGAGAATCATTCTTTAAAAATATGAAAACTAGTTTCTTTGTATGAAATTTAACAAAACTAATTTATTTACAAAAAGGTTTGGAAACTTTTATTGTTATTATCTGGAAAATCTGTTTTTATATAAACTTTTGAAACTTGAAATATGATTTAAAAAAAGATATCATTAAAACATTTAAAACTTTTTCAGTACATTTCCCGTACTGTGTTCTAGTTCAACATTTTTAAGTGTTATTATCAAGTATGTTATGGTTAAATATTATAAAAAAATATTGATATACAAAGTAACGAAAATTATTATACTAAGTCTTCTCATCTGCTATGAGCTTTTAAGAAACTTTTTTGTTAATATCATTTTGCTTGTAGTAGAAACATTAGATAAATGTTCGTGTAATTTATTTTGGTTGTGAAATTTTTTTTTTTTTTTGATATTTGTGAAATGTTTATCGCATAATATTTTTGAAATATTTGCAAAAAAAGTTTCAAAATATCTCAAAGTATTAACCTTTATCGTAATATTATGGAGAGTAAATTACAATTGTCAGAAATTAATTTTGTGAAAAATCGATTTAAAAAATATAGTTAAAAGATTTTTGAAAAAATTTTTTCAGCATGTGTGTGTGTGTTCGGATTTCTCTTAAAAATATGTTTGTATATATATGGTATTGGAAAAAAATTGCACTGAACTAGTTGCAATAGATTACGTCTAATCTTGCAAAACTGGTTTCGAACTCGAAGTTTTTTTAAGTTGAAATATTTGATATTAAAACTTTTTATATTTGTTACACATATACTTAATTATTATGTTTTAGATGCAATAAAGAAAGAATTTTTAAGAAAGTTTAATTTCTTAAAGTTCAATAACAATAGTTTTTAAGAAAAATTTTATTTTCTTATATATATATAAAGCTTCAATAAATTTGCAAATTTTACTTTTTAATCGTAATATGTAAAGAATTAATTTTGCATTAATGTATGGTCCTTGAAGTTTTGATTATGTTTAATCCAGAAAAAAGATAATAATTTATATAGAAATGAACAGAATATTACAACATATGCTGCTCTCTGTACATTGAAGTAGCATAAATATGTGATATTAACATTCAAACATTTTTTATTAAAAAAAAAGTTCTAATTTTTTAGAATTAGACTTTTTTAACATTATATTACACAAAAGGTGACAAAAAGGATATTCTTGTTATATTACCATGTAAAAATTCTAAGATGACAACTTCCATATTTCTTAATATTGTTATATTTTTCATTTAGAATTAATTTCTGATTGTATTTTCAAACAATTTTAACTTAAGCTAAATCAAAACTAGACAAAGAGAAACAATATTTAAGAAAGGGGACACAAATTACATCTTTATGAAATTCCTTACAAATTAGGAGCCTTAAATTCTAATTTCTTAAGAAACTTTATCATATTTTTTGCACAAGAAATATAAAAAATGAACTTCAATAAATTTAAATTCATTTGATAATCAATCTGTGAGAGGCAATCATCCAGATTCTTTATGGGATTTAGTAATTGATAATAATTCTTTATTTCATTGCTCTATGGGAAATTGTAGCAGTAATAATTGCATGAAGGAATAATTTCTGAAATTGTATATGAATCAGAAAGTATTTAACCAACTGTTAAATTAATTTTTTGCTTTATAAATGAGACAAAGAGGATATAAATATTTAAACTTCTAGAGTTTTCACTTAGTGTCTTAAAATGGTACGTTAAAATTGAGGCCCGTCTTGGCTTCACAGAGGCTTTTGGCGATGGATGTGGTATTTCGAATGTAGTCAAGATGAAAAGAATAATGTTCAAACTAATATTTTACTCTCCTAACGTCTGCACTAAGCCATGTGAGGTATACAACGCAGTGATAGATTCAAATGTCTTGAATTCAATGCATTTGCATATTAATCTGAACATTCTGTAGCTGTTACAAGTAATGGAATAGTATAACTATTTATAATATTAGCAATGTCTTTTTTTAGATATTTAAATTTTTCATCGTAGACAATATGTATACCTAAAAAATAACATAAGATTTAGGATATTTTCTTATTTAATGATTCAATGTGCACAATAGAAAAAAAAATCAATTTTAGGCCAAAACTTACTTATCTCGATGTACATGTATATGTATAATCATAAATACAAGAAATAATGGTTCTACACAACAGAGAAAGGTGAAATTCCGAAACCAAAAACCAAGGAAAACAAACCAGTTTATGTATATAAAGTTAACTGACCAGAATGGAAAATTATTATGTTTTTTAAAGCTGTCATCAACTTAGGGCAGTGAAATGAAGTTAAGTTTGTTTTATAGGATCCCAACCTTCCCCTTCAACAGAAAATTTTGCAAAATAGTCCAAGAAAAAGTTGTAGAAAACAAACCATGATTAAAAAAATACTTCAGACTAAAATTTGCACGTGTTATCAAACAATACTGTATTAAACAATTAAACAAAAAAGAATGACTATTACAAATGAAATTAGTATAGCAAGAATACACACAATAAACAAACCTAAATTCAAGCTTACCAAAAACTTCTATGTGCATGAAAATATAATACAGAAACATAATAATATGAAAGTCTTTGCTAATTCGTTACACTCACACACGCGTATGTATGTGTGTATACACATGTATGAAAGTGACGAATTATCATTAATAAAGAATTATAAATTTCGAATAAGAAAGTAAGTGGATGGAGATATGTAATAAAAAATATAAAGATGTAAAGGAATTTATATATATGTAACAGAAATATTAGAAATATGTAATACAATTCTTTAAATGTAAGACTTTTTTTTCTAAATTTCTACAGCTGACTTGTTATACTGGCCCATGAGGTCCCCTTTCGCATCGGACTCAGAGAGTAGCGGCGGTCCCTCTCCTTCCTGGGATAGAACGCCTGGACAAAAAAGGGATCGCTCCACCCCTGCCTCCAGTGTCCCAGAAGAGGACGAAGAACCGGAAGTAGATGAGGTGAGTGATCGATTTTAAAATAAATCGATTGTTATTAAAATACATTGCAAATCATGTAGATAAACGACAGTCAAGGAACAGGAACCGAACTCAGGGTTTCTTAGAATTATATACATAGACTTAACATTTATATACTGAATCATGAATCATGTCAGCAGTGGCGTAACGTACACCCCCGCAACCCCTGCATTGTGAGGGGGCCCAGGGTTCTAGAGGGCCCAAATCCTAACTCACACCAAGTATATACCATTTGTAAAATACAGTTTGGGGCCCAAAACCTGGCCTTGCAGGGGGGGGGGGGGCCTAATTATCTCCGTCACGCCACTGCATGTCAGCCTAGGTCAGTGATTCTCAAAGTGGTCTGTATCGATCCCCAGAGGTCTATGAAGACCTGCAAAGGGTGCATGTCAGCGAAAAACTGATTTGGGGGTTCATGAGGTGTAAATGGGGGTCTACGACAGTTAATTTCCTTAAACCAGATTGTGACTTAAAATTTAAAATGAAATTTAATCAAATGGAAGCTAGAATTTCGCTATTTAACGGATTTATTTAATAAATTTGACGAGTTAATTTGCATTTACAAGGTGACAGTATAAATTTTATTAAAACGAGGACCATCATTTCAGAGTTTCTTGCTGGAATTATGCTAAAGGAGTATAATATTGGACATCGCGAATTTTCCCAGTTTCTCAACCTGGTTTGATTATGGTTATACCACAGTAGGTAATGAATTCTGGTGTTCACATTAAAATAATGTCATATTACAAGAGGAACTGATCGAAATAGGCATTAAAGGAAATCTCAAATATCAAAATAAAGTTTAGAAATGAATGTCAGCAATGAATGTTTCAGCTTTAAAAAGACACACCTGTTGTTTATCCAAACTTATGGAGCATCGTAAGAAAGTTTTTAATTGATTTTGCTACGGAGGAGTTTCAGTGTGGTTGCCTATCTCAAAAGGAAAAGAAGAAAGAAAAAGACTGGACACAATTAACCGAAGAGTTTTTGGGTCAAACCTGACGCCAATGTTGAAAATTTGTTATTGAAGCCCCCGGTAAAGCCCCCACCCTTTTAAAAGCATTTGTTTGTTGTTCAGTTATTTTATGCAACAGTTATTTTATGTATTAATTAAATTTCAATTTAATTACTTTACATGTGTTTCTCAAGTTTTAAACCCTATACTTCAATACAGTTAGAAATTTAAATCTTTTAGATTTAAATTTCTAACTTAGTGAAGTAAAGCTGTTCATAAGCTGTGAAAAATAAGCTGATGAATTTGTAAAAAATTCAATATTAGGTAATCAGGGTTCAAAATGTTTGGGAATCCTTGGCCTAGGTATTTGGCTTTATATTTATGATACTTGTATAATAGGTATATAAAAGCTAATAACTGATATAAGATAATGATATGGAGTAAATATACAAATTTATTCATAATTCCCACCCGGGTTTCAAAGCGCTATAGTAAAAAAACTAAGACGAATACAGCAGAACAAAATATTTGAAAGAATATAAAAATAAATAAAATTTTATTTACATACTTTCCAATGTTTTCGGTGCGTGACACCTTGGTTGCATGGTACGCATCAATGTGATAAAACAGTTCCTGTCACACTCTACTCTACATGGTACTATCAACGTTATTGACAACACGTGTTGTCCCAAAACCTGGACTTTAAGTCCAAGTTTTCGTACCCCCTTTGCTGCGTGATGTTGCAGAATTGCATGAAAGGATAACACGTGCTGTCATTAACGTTTATAGCACTGTGACTGATCTATTCGCGATCCTTCAACCAATCCTCTTGAGAAATCTTTGGGCTATCAATTTGGGTAATTCACAACCAACATTTTGGAAGAAGAAAATCGTGATATTCAAATTGTTACTATATACAGCCGAAGTTTTCTAGCTTGAATAGAGAGTAGGAGAGGAGATATACTCGAATCAGTTGAGATTGTTACTGACAGGTATCATATTTGAATTATTGTGATTAAAGACTTATTAGGAAAAAGTTTTATAGTGATGATGGTTCACTGAGATTAAATTGATATTATATTAAATCGGATGATAGATTAGATCGTATATAAAGTAAGGATCAAGTTTGATAGTCTCCTAATCTCTCGTGTATTATCATCGTTGTTCCACTTTCGCGGTTAGCACCGAGTCATTATCTTACTATTATTAATTGAATTTGTGTAGTTTCATGGTGTGATCAATAAATAGATTGATTGGATCATGACGAATGTTTCTTCCCTACCTCCCACATGTCTAGGTGCCCGAAAGTGAGTTGATAACCTCTCACAGTATTATGTTGAGTAAAGTGTGGCAGGAACTGATATATCGCATTGATGTATGCTATGTAACCAAGGTTTCACCCATAGAATACATGCAAAGTATATTAATGAAAATATTCTTTCACACAAATGTTCTGTCTTGATGATAAAACTTCTAAACGCGGTTGGGAATAATGAATAATACAGGCTATAATAAACCTGGCTATAATAAAATTGCATTCTACCTGGTGTTCAGAAACAAAATAACTTATTTTTTCTACTATTAAACTATACTTTGTTAGGAACAACGGATCCTAGAGTATAAGATGTTTGTCCATTAGTAATTTACACACCAGAAAATATATATAAATTCTCCATTCTCGTTAAGCTTTCCGACTAGTAGTTTTTATTTATGAAGCGTGGATTATCGAATTATTAATTTCGGATCACTATTATATAAATGAATCCCTTGTAATTCTATTCAGAGGTGAACAAGGGAATTTTTTAAAACTAGAATTGGTTGATAGAATTTTAAATCTAAAATTGATAATCTAGTTCTATTCAGAGGTGAATAAAGAATTGCTTAAAACTAGAACTGGTTGATAGAATTTTAAAACTAAAATTGTTTGATAATCTAGTTCTATTCAGAAGTTAATAAAGAATTTCTTAAAAC
>BMAV01027825.1:76292-89384 GCA_019973955.1 Trichonephila inaurata madagascariensis | reverse complement strand
TTCTATTCAGAAGTTAATAAAGAATTTCTTAAAACTAGAATTGGTTGATAGAATTTTAAAACTAAAATTGATTGATAATCCAGTTCTATTCAGAGGTGTGTGAACAAGGGAATTTTTAAAAACTAAATTTAATTATATCAACTAGTTTTAGTTTCAAAGAATTTTACTACCAAATTCTCCGCCATGATAATCTTTCAAATTTAGTTGTATATTGGCTATTAATTCGATGAACATCTGTCTTGAATACATTAATCTTTGTTCAAAAACTTTGTTTAAATATCGAAAGAAACATTTTAGCAACAATAAATTATTCTCTGTCTAAATTATTTTCTCAAGTTTTTTAACCCTATAATATTCATGTAAAAAATTATCATTTGGGACTAATCTGCATCTGTATTTTTATTCTGATATCAGACAAAAAATTATCAAAATAAATTTTTCTGAAAGAGGCCTGACTAAAATTGATTTATATTTGGACCAACAATTACTGTGTGGAAAAATAATGAGAATTAGACTGAAAATTTCAGACGAAGTATTAAAATACATGTTTAAAAAAATCTGACTTGAATTGATTTATAATTGAACCAACAATTCTTCTGTCAAAGAATAATGATAATCGAACTGTTTCGATAAAAATGTTTTTGACAGATATATTAATAAAAAAATTTATAAGCGAATTAGTGATCATATGTAAATCATACAAATTTTTTTGTCATTATGTTGCCCGACAAAAGCCGTCTATTTTATATAGTAAAAACTGGGATACTCTTACATGATCTAGTACAAGGGTGTCAAACTTAAAGTCTAACTTGGGCCAAACAAGCAAAATTTAACTTTAGGTGGACCGAAAAAAAAATCAATATGTATAGAAATAAATCAACTTTTAATGAATCGATATTTAATGAATTTTGTTGAAAGCATTTTGTTTCTATTTTTTAAAATCATTTAAACATTTTTCCCCTGTCAAAAAGTCAGTTATCTAACTTTTGATACTTTTCAGATATTATTTTTATGCTTGAATACCATATTTACCTATTTCTGGTGCATTCGAAATAAATTTACGTATTTTGTTTAATAACAGCAAAATAAGGAGTATAATAAAAAAAAACGCATAGAGAATTCTACCTATCTTACTTTTGTTGTGTTGTGGTTTGTTATTTTATTATAAATTATTGTGTGCCGATATATTGGTTGGGGCGCAAAAATGTTCATTGGGGGCAGCGAGTTTGACATCTCTGATCTAGTAGAACTGAAGCAACGCCTTTTTCTTTAATCATAAAATCAGTAAATTTTGTATTGAATTCTTTAAAAAATAAGATACATTAAGATGATTCTTTCATGTCAGTAATTTTTTTCGGAAATGCTGTGAATAAAAGATCTTTTTAAAAAATAAAAGCGTTTAAATATTTCCCCCTTTTTTTATTATAATTGAAGGGTAGTGACTTGAACGATGAAACTCCCTCCGACGACCACCCTGGCAAGTCTCCCCGACCGAAGAAGTCATCCGGCTCGGGGTCCCAGAAACAGCGGCGCTCTTCCTCAGACGGCTCCGCGTCCGCCGCTAACCCTTACGCGGACACTCTGAAGGGTCGTTGCAACTGTCAGGACTTGCTCAGAGTGGACTGCGTTCTCGAGAACAAAGACTTGTGGGAGAAATTCAACGAACTCGGCACCGAGATGATCATCACCAAAACGGGAAGGTGAGTACTCTCTTGCATCCCTCCTCCACTCCCCCTCGTTAGGGGATGGAGGGGATGTTTTGTGTGTTCTAAATATCGCATGAAATCATATCTTGATCTCATTTTGGAAAGTCGACTTTTTTTCAAAATACGAGTATTTAGTGATATTAAATGAAGATGATTAAGATAATTTCTGCTGCAGTCGAACCTCTATATTGCGAATTTTTCTACATAGCGAACTTTTTCTTGGAACTAAGAACATTTCACGATTTTCTTCGTAAAATAACCTCCCAATAGCGAAGTGAATTTTCTATATAACGAACTTCTTCTCTTGTGATTCAATTTTTCCCCCCTCTGTATTTTAAAATTATTTCTGGAAATTCCAAGTTATTCTCTCTTTTACCACGTTTTATGGTGGTCATAAATCTTGAACTGGTTTTATTTGGTGCCTAACTCACCGAGAGCAATAGAATTTGGGCCTTTAATCCAAGATGGTCAACCTTTAACCCTCATTATTTAGTTCCCTGGAAACATTTTCGATATCCACTTTTTCCCTCAATGGAGTTGCCCCGTGTTCTAACTATTAAATAATGTATGTTTAATATTACTTGTATGCTTTAAATTATAAAATGTCCTTAAAATTTTTTAATTTTAGTATATATAAAATCATTTTCTTAATAATGAAAATATAGGGAATTCTTCGATACTTTTTTCCCTTGTTTTCCTTGCAGTTTTTCTTTCTTTCCTTTTTGATCGGTAAGATACATAAAATAAACATACACTAATTTAAAAAAGGTGTGAATAATTACTTTTTTTCAATATGTAGTGTTCATGAATTTAAAATTTATGGGGTTTATAAAGTATATTAAGAGATGAACCTCTATACAGCAAATTTTCCATAAAACGAAATTTTTTTTTCGGAATTTAGCGACTTCGTTATATAGAGGTCCGACTGTATTTGTATTTTAAAGTGCATCCGTTTTACTGGTGTATTTTTCGAATGGTTATGAAGTAAACATCAACGCTATAAATAAATAAAGATATTGAGAAAAAAAGAGGCCTTTTCTTTGTGGAGCGTTAGGGGTAGGGCTGGTTTCGTGTTTATATTAACGCGTCAGAAAGGATAATTGGCAAAAGAACTCACAATTTCGCACTATGGTCAATTGACGAAGAGTTAATACTTAATCTACTATATTTCTCGTTATACATAAGATCTTTTAGGGTCATTAGTTAACTTTGCACTTCAGAAAATGCATAAACTGAACCATAAAAGTCAATATAAATTAATGAAATCTAGGTATTGTATTATTCAATGTATTTATTGAGCTAATTTCATTTCCTTTATATCTAGGAGCACGCATTTAATCAGACAAATAATTCAACGAGACAAATGTATCGCATCACACTTTATCACGATTTTTTTAAAATCGGGAATGAAATTGCTTGTTTAAATTTTTATCACAAACAGCAAATTAACGTCAGCCAACTCTTGCATCCTTATTTGCTCTAGTTGATCGTCATTCTAGAAAAACTTTGCTTACAAATCTATGCAGACCCAAAAATATAGAGATTTGCTCTTTGACTCTCATGGCGGGCTTCAAAAAGACTGCGGACTGCATGTGGCTCGCCGCCTCCCCTGCTTAGCCCACTATTTGCACACCTCTACTTAATTTAGGGAGATTGTAAATTCATTATTTTTTAAAGAACTTTAATTTTTCCGAAGATTATTTAATTTGTCTTCATTTCATGACGTTCTTATTTTTCCGAAGGTGTGTGTTTTGATTTCATGACAAAATCCTTGTAAATTTTCTTTTATAATTGATTTACTTTTTTTTCACTTCAAAGTCTTTCTCTTAGTATACTATTTCAATAATTTTGTGAATTTATTTAATTTTCTTAGTCCTTGCTTGGTGAAGTTCTGGACAAAAAAATTATTTCAACACATAGTCACTATCTTCACAATTTGATAATAAATTTAATTTAGAGTTGATACCAAATTTCATTTTGGGACACTTTTTTGATTCTATAATTTTTTTCTCTGATCAATTTTCTACGAGATGAATAATGGGTTCCATATTTAGCCCTTAAAAATTTTTGTGTTTAAATAAAAAATTCCCTATTTTTCAAATGATTACTGAATAATAAATACGTGAATTGATATGGAAATCTACCTGACACGTGAATTTATATGAACATTATTTTTTGCCTGAAAAATAATTTTGAGTTTAGATTCGGTTTTTAATAATTCGGTTAATGTTAAAGAATAGGACCAGAATTTAGAACATTTTTTCAGATATGAAAGAAATGAAACATTAATATGATATTTTGGCTTCACTACCTTTTAGACAGCAGAAGTTTTTCATCATATTTCCCGTTTTTAACCGAGTTTATTCATTTTTTCTGGCATAAAATGTGTTTCGCGTTTTTTCTCCTATACCGCAATGTTAAATGGGCTATGCCTTTACGTATTATAACAAAAAAGAAAGTATTTATGGAATATTTTGGCATTTTTAAAAACACTATATTGTTAATAGAGGTATGAGTTATAATATTACAAACTTCATAAAAATTGAGGCATTTTTTCTGTCTGAAAAATGTGCTGCGCGTTTAGTTCAAGCTCTCGTACTTTTACCGAAGACAGCCTTAACTGAAAAGAACATAAAATTTTTAAAGTTAAAAATATTTTTCTTGTATTACGAATATTTTTTACGATAAGAATAAAACTAAATTTCAGAATATTTTTCGCTACTTATTCCTTTAAACCTAAAATTCTGAAAAAAAAAGATGTATAACATGTATTTTTATTTTGCCTTTCTTCCGGCTCGAATTTCTGATAATGAAAAAATCTGAATACGAAAATTTTTTAATATTGTTTTTCAATAGAAAATTAAATGGATACTTAAATAAAAAAATAATTTAAAATATTATTTCTGAAATAAAGTGTTTACTTCATTCATTATTTCATGAATCAACATTGTAACGAATAATTTGTGATAGTTGTTAATAATTTCTCTTTAAACAATAAGCAATAAAATTAATAAATCCACTACTGGATTAGTTTTTACTAATTTACTGAATTATAAGCTGACAGCGCTCAACATTGAGAGTCAGTAATTTAAAAAAGAAACGAGGGCTTAAATCAAATGACTCATTCCTTTTTGAGAATACATAAGTTTCTTTAAGTAGACCATCTTTAAGATAGCCATAAAATGCTATCATATAAATTTTCAAATTTACAAGTAAACAGTATTACCTTACTTAAGTTCTAAAACTGAAACTGGAGGCAGAATTTTGTTTTTTTAAATTATGTGATTACACCAAGATTCGAACGGGAAAATTTGACAATAGAACTTTGAATTTTTAACAGTTTAGGAAAATTCCCATATAACAGAAAACAAGATAGAGAAAAATCTATGTACCAGTATTAGAAAAGTTTCGAGGTTCCTACTGCCTGTAAAATTTATTTGTAAGCTATGTTAGTACCTTTTCTCATTCTTTTTAAGTACTCAACTATGTTTGAAAGTAACACTATTAGCCCGGAAGTTATATGAATATAAAATCCTTTTTATGCCTAATAAATCGATGGCAAAATTATTAAGATTATCAACAATTCATATTGTTTCATTACCTAGTGGATTAATTACTATATCCAGGACCTGAGTACTGAACAACCCACCAAACAGGATTGGACTAATAAATTTTTTTTTATCTTAACGATGTTACAAATTCTCTGTTTTAGAAAACTATAACAAAATGAGAATTTAACTTCAGGGAATAATGATAACAACATAATAAAATAGTGGGATAAAAGCAAGTTTCAAATTCAATTAATTTACGAGCTACCATTTTCCTTAGACAGTAGAGACATATATATACCAAGTTAGATTAACTTAGGATAGATATACGTTCTCACTCAAGGAGAGAAAGGGTTGCATTCTTAGCAAAAGCTACGAGGGATAATTTGTGGTAAAAATTTAAAATCTGTTGGCCGATGTGGGGGCGCCCCCCCCCCCCCCCTCTATTTTGTGTAATTGGTGCAATTTTGTCTCCTATTTATAACATAAATTCAGCTCATCTTTCTTCTTTCTTGTTTTACCAATTTTCTTATACCTTTTGTATCCGAGAAGAAGATTCAGTTCTCATTTGCATATTCTATTTAAAGAAATGAACATAGAAGAAGTAGAATTAATAGAAGAGAATGAAACTATAACAAAACGATCACAATCACAGCCTCGCAATGTTACAAATACATCATAAAACAAGCCCAAGAAATTATCCACAAAATCGAAAAGTGTGGTAAAACCTCTGCTACCTCTTCAGTCCCTAGATCATTAAGACCTACTCAAGCCTACTTCCACATCAATTGTGGGATCATGTACAGAAGCATAAAAAATCAAAGGGATTTCACGGGGATTTGCTCCAACTTCCTACCACCCACATTGCCTTCCGGAATGGAGCAGAGATTGCTGAAAATACCTGGATGCCATTCCAAAGTGCACGCCAAAGATACGGATCTGGTGCATGTTCTTCTCTTTCCAGATGCTGAAGCGACAGCTAATGTGGTGTGAAAGCGACGATGTTGATTATTACTCGCCCCTGACGGTCAGACAGACAGATGTGGGTGACGGCGGGGTGGAAGAGCTTCTCGCCGACACTTCTTAAAGGATTAGCAGCCTCATTTCCATTTGTCACTGTCAACGAGTGCCGAGGGTTGGCAAGGAGTGCAAAAGACCTATTCTTCAAATGGGTTTGTTTCTTTTGGATAAGCAAAAAATAGAGAGGGGATTTATAGAGTTGGGGCTTTGAAAAGAGTCAGAACAAACAATCGCGATGTATGTAGTTGAGTTTTTGTTTTGAGAAATCTCGGGAGTCGTCTGATTTTTTTATTACCTTCTTTTGGCAGCATTTTCCGACTTGCTGTGGTTAGTGACATTAACTTTTCACCCACTTCTACGGACTTTGATTATTATTAATACAATTAAAAGTAATAAAAGGACTCTACTATAATAATTAAAGGATTCTTCTACAACAATCAAAGGATTCTACTGCAATAATTAAAGGATTCTTCTACAACAATCAAAGAATTCTATTGCAATAATCAAAGAATTCTATTGCAATAATCAAAGGATTCTACTGCAACAATCAAAGGATTCTACTACAACAATCAAAGGATTATACTACAGCAATCAAATGATTCTACTGCAATAATTAAAGGATTCTTCAGCAACAATCAAAGGATTCTTCTACAACAATTAAAGGATTCTTCTACTGCAATCAAAGGATCCTACTATAAAAATTTAAGGATTCTTCTACAACAATCAAAGGATTCTACTACAATAATCACAAAGGATCCTACTACAACAATCAAAGGATTCTACTGCAATAATTAAAGGATTCTTCTACGACAGTCAATGGATTCTACTACAATAATTCAAGGATTCTACTACATTAATCAAAGGATTCTAATACAACAATCAAAGGATTCTACAGCAATAATTAAAGGATTCTTCTACGATAATCAAAGGATTCTTCTACGATAATCAAAGGATTCTACTCCAATAATTGAAGGATTCTACTACATTAATCAAAATAATTTTTCTACAATAACTAAATGATTCTTTTCCCATCATAGAATCAGTTTATGAATCTAAAATAATTAAATAATAATTTTTACTCATACCAGTAGGATTTTAAATTGTTTTATTTACCTCTGAGGAGATTTTATTTTGCTTACAGTGTGCGTATACAAACTACTTATATAGGACTGGTTTTCATTTTAAAAAACGCATAGACCAGGGTTGGGAAAATATTTTTGGCTCGAGGGCTACATCATGGAAGAGGGGGACATCAGAGGGCCGCACTTTTATCGAATGATTGTATTCATTAGTTATTTTGCGTCTCAGAAAAGGTATAAATTGTACCATAAAAATCAATCAATAAGTGTCAGTTTTATTCAATTTATTTATTGTTCCATTTTCATATCTATAGCTGAAAGCACATTTCATTTTAGAATCAATTCAATGAGACAAATGTAACCTCATCACCCTTTTCTACTATTTTTTTGAATTCGGGAGTGAGATTGTTTGTTGAAATTCTCATAGCAGCCTGCAAGTTAACGCCAGCCAACTTGCATCTGTATTTACTCTAGTTGATTTTTACTCAAGAATAACTTTGCTCTAAAATATATGTTGACCCTATTATATTAATAACATTTTCTGTCTGTCTTGGAGGGCCGTAAAAAAATTTTCGCGGGCCGTTATTTACCCACCCCTTATGTTAGCGATGGTAACGAGGCGTAATTTTACGCTGAAAATTAAAAATCTCTTAGATGTTCAAATGGGATTTAAACTCCCAAACTCCATCTTTGAGTATACCACTATTTCTTTGTGGCTTTTATATAGTTTACATAAAAATGGATTTAAAGAAAACTATTTTGTCTGGACAAATAACTTCCCCCGAACTGTAGCTTCTCCTTTTAAGTACTGTATTAACAGAAAAGCTATATTTACAGAACATACTGAAAGCAACAACAAAGCACATTTGCTTTAGCGGTATGCTTATTGCTTCTAATGGCAATAAGAAAGGCAGGGGGTAGGGATGGGGAGTTGAATGGGGAAGATAGGCCATTTGCTTCTTCTCTAAGGTTAATGGAGAAGCGATGTTTTGTTACAGAACTTTATCCAAAGTAATACTGCTTGAAGGAATTTCGCTCCAAGAATAATTTAAAGGAATTGAATTTTATTTATTTATCCTACTAATACTGCTTTTTTTTTCAAAAGATTTACAAAACTTCTTGATCATATAGTTTTTTGTGACAAATGAGAGTACGATATGATCGGGCGTGTGGAGTGAATTTCAGGCAGCAAATGATTTGCAATTTATTCAACCGTGTTTTCTATAGGAACAAACAATACAGTTGTATATTTGACTAGTTATTATTAAAAACAATAAAGGTATTCTGGTATGTTAGAATAGTTTGTTCTGATTTTTTCCCTCGTGGTATTATATATAAGAGATGTTTTCCATTCAGTTATTTGAATTTCACTTTTAAAAAGACATGGTTTGTTCGTTTTTCTTTTTCTAAATTTTCTTTCTTTTTTTAATTCGGTACAACTGTACACCCTAATTTATTTTAATTGATCTATTTTCGAAACTTCCCCATAATTTCTGTTTAGTAATAATGCCATAATAATAATAATAAACCTATGTATGTGCCATTTAACCAAATCACTTATAGCATTGATTCTTAACCTTCTTTTTTTTTTGTTGCTGTATACTTTTAACAATTTCAAAATTTGACACCTAACAATAAAATAAGTTTAAAAGAATTTTTCATACCTGTAATACACATCTATTTATCCACGAAAGAATAATTTTTTTCTCAGAATATAATTAAAAATTTAAAAAAAGATTTGGTGGCACACAAAAGTGCCGTGGCACAGTGATTGAGAATCACTGACTTATAGTATTCAAATGTGTGTGTGTCACTTAATTTAAATACATATTATTCTGCTTCAAATGTTTTAATATCTGTTTCAGTTTCAATTTCTTTGTCTCTATCTACTATTGCATTTTTAAGTTTTTGATTAAATTTTTTTAGTAAACAGAATTTTTTTTTTTTTTTTTTTTAGCTTTTTCAGCTCTTTTTGTATTTAAACTTTTTCGTTTGTTCTCAGTTAAGCTTTTATGAGTTAGTGAGTGTATATTAAGGTCGCACTGTAGAGCACCGCGAGGGCTATTGGCGACGAACCTCATATTTTGAACCATAATCGAGTGATTACGACGACACCTGAGTTGACATTTCCCCTCCGGAATTTCCACACTATGGTAACAGGAAGATATTTAGCCTCGATAGACAGGGACCACTTAAGACTTCTTGAGGCCCTGGGCCCCTATGAAAAAGTAGGCCCACTACAGAAATATAGGCCCTACATATGACCCTTAAATTAGACAGTACATAGTACACGTTGACAAAAACTAGAACAAAGAATAACCCAAAACAAATACATGTGGATGACTTACAAATCGCACAAACCGGCTCATCCGAATGAACCTTTTGACTGAAGGAGTAGTGATGATGTATGATGGTAGGCCTAGGCCTATACATGGAAGACGGTCATTAAATGTAACCAGTTGATGTATCGTCCGAAATTCCCAGTTTTTCGGAGAACACAACCAGAAAAAACATTTAATCATTAAAATTATTCGAATAATAATCTTATTAAGGCTGAGTCGACAACAGGACGAGTTCTCCATTGTGGCTGAAGCTCTGGGCCCGGGCCCAGTTGGCCCATATCTTAAGAGGTCCCTGTCGACAGATTTAACGTGCATCAGCCCCTCTACACGGCGGATCTTCAGTGGTACTAGGCTCGAACTCATGCCACGACAGCCACAAGTCCGAGCTCATACCACCTAGGCTACAGCGACAATTTTCCTGTTTCAGCGATATTCATGTTTTTCAACCCTTCTATTTTTCCTATTTCAACTTTTTTTATTTTATTGTTTCGAAAATTCAACTATATTCAATCTTTTAAAAAAACATTTATTTTTAATCTTTTCCTTTAGTTAGAGTTATTTCTTTTGGAGACAATATATGTTATGACAGTTCTAAAGGTCACACAAAAGCTTAAGAATTTGCTACTGAATTTCTTATAGCCAAAAATACTGGAGTTTCGTACTTAAAAAGGCATTTTGAACCATTACATTGGCACCAAGAGAGGATAACATATCTTTAGATCTATCCCACACATTATATTTCATAAAACAGCATACTCTACCCAAAGATAAACCGAAAAAAGAAATCAAAATGCTCTCGCAATTAAAGCAATTAAGTCATCCTAAATTTCGAAACCTTTTAATCAGAAACAGCCATCCAAGAGAGCTTTCCCTGTCAAAAATCAAGTCCCTACATTGTAACAAGCAAGATTCAGAAAGAGATAACAGTGATGTATAGAATTTTAAAAAATTCAAACCCAACTTTCTGCATATTTTCTCCGCAATTATGTTTCTCAATAAACATATTTCAACAAATTATGACAACAAATTGTCACTCCCATTCCGGTATCTCTGCCCATATCTAGATACTATTTCAACCCTTTTCACATACGTTTCACTAATCTTTGGAAGCTGTCAGACGAAAAGCATTTACCCAAACACTTTTCATCAAACGTTCTTGTAATAAATCCATCCTGTTTCGAGCAGCTTCGTTCATTAAGTTTCAACAAACAAGGGCTATTAAAAGTGACTGGCTGACAATAAATTAAGACAGAGCGATTTTTATCAAAGTAAAAGATCACCTCCCCACTTTTAAAAAGGTCATCGGAAAACGGTATTGATCGTCTGGAGTGGAAAGAGGGGGGAGGTTTTCCGTAGTTTGTTTCGTCTGCGGAAAACGGAGTTGAAAAGTTTGTTTTTTTAAATATGGTACAGTCGTATTGAAAGAAATAAACCGTGAATTTTTGTTGCAAAATATATTTTTAAAGTAAAGTTTAATAGGGAAGAATAGTTAAAAAATTGTAACTATTAATTTTCTAAATTAAACTACAATCCTTTCAAAAATTACACGCACACATGATGGCCGATATTTTTAGTTTCTATTGAATCGTGCATTTGAACTGTTATGCCACCGAAGAATCTCTGTATCGAGAGGGTATTACACGATAAAGCTTTTCAGGACTACATTCCTTGTGTAGGTGTGGAAGTTTGGAGAGTGGGATGTCAGCTCAGGTGTCGCTTTCATCACGTGACCATAGATGAAAATTACGAGATTCGTCGCCAGTATCTCTGGTTAACAAACATTTTGATTAATCAATCTGTCTTCACCCCAGAATGTTTAAAAAATGTGACATTGTTTGTTCGTTCCAAACACGAACCTCCCTAATCAGTTCCTACTACGAACTGATTAGGGTGGTATTTTTTTCTCCATAAAAGTTTTGATATTCATATATTAGATAAAGATTTCTGTTATTCAAATAAAGGTTGATAACATTTAGCATCCAATCAGGACTTTTTGAAAGATGAACTTTATCCAACACGAGGGCTATACCGAGGTACCAATGCATCACTGAGAGAATATCTTCATTTAAATGCAGGTTATTAATTTCTTATATCATTTTAATAACCCAAGAAATAAATCTACTTTTCTTGATTCTCGGAACTTTTACTCTCCCTTCTTGATATTCGTGTTGCATGATTTAGTTTTTAGAATTAAGGTATCCGACTACGTTCGGAACCGTGATTTTAAAAAAGCGCATAAGCGGATAACTTTCATGATATTTAGGGTTACTCAGATTAAAATACTTGTATAAAATTGTTTTAAGGGCATTTTGATAAAAAAAAATATTTAAATACAATATTTTGACAAAAAATTAACTTAGAATAATCTTTTTTCAAAATGTTCTCCTTTTGTGAAAAATACTTCTATTATAATAATATTTTGCCTGTATATAGCTGAGATCTCTGTACAGAGTCTCAACTAGAAATTTTGAAAAATTCACATTATTTCAGAGTTACCATCCATTGAAATAATTATTGGCGTTCTTTTCTTGAAATTTCTCCTATCTGTTGTAGTAAAATATGGATAAACCCACTTCTAAGTTATATATTTCAAAAATTCTAGTTGAGCCTCTGTAGAAAAGTTTGAGCTATGTACAGGCAAAATATTAATACAATAGAAGCATTTTTTTTACAAAAGGAGAACATTTGGAAAAAAGGTTATTCTAAGTTCATTTTTTGCCAAAATATTGTATTTAAATAATTTTTTTGTCAAAATGCCCTTAAAATAATTTTATGCATGTATTATAATCTAAGTGACACTAAATATCTTGAAAATTATCCATTTATGCACTTTTTTAAAATCACGGTTCCGAACGTAGTCGGATACCTTAAAGAAGAATGCCTTCAGAAAATATTATTGGATAATCTTTTGGAATTATTCTTAATTATTTTCAAATCTGGAATCAATTGAATAATTAGATGTAGATTCTCTTTTAATTATGAAAGAAAAAATTCCTTAGTTTATCATATACGTGTTGATACCAGTGGCTCACACAGGAATTTTTAAAAGGGAGTGGGTTTGAGAGGGTCCAAGGTCGAAAATCTACCTTTCTCGTATCGTACTCCATTACGCCACCCAACATATTCTTTTGATTTTGTCGATTTTCGGGAATTAAAAACAGTAAAAAATTAATTATTGAATAAAAAAATTAGCATTAATTAACAAAATTAATTATTAAAAACAAATATTTAAATTTTATGTTCTATATATAGATCATAATCAATCGAAGAAAAAGCAAGGACTTTGGGAATTCCAGGGCGCCGGCGCGTGGATCTTGTGTTCGCCACTGGTTGATACTAATGATTAATGTGTTTATGTAGTTTTAAAAATACATTTGATACTTTAGATATTTTTTTG
>BMAV01027825.1:34122-71292 GCA_019973955.1 Trichonephila inaurata madagascariensis | reverse complement strand
ACAACCATGGTGAACTTTAAACCCCGGACCCCCCCCCCCTTGAAAAATTTCTGTGTGCGCTACTGCGACTAACTAACATTACTCTGACGTTGCAGCCTGCGACCGTAATTTATGAGCTACCGCAGCACCAAAACATAATGCAATCATTTGAAAATTTTATAAAATTACTTCTAACAACACATAAATTATGTAATTCCTTATTCACATATAATAATTTTAGTCATACCACTAGGAAACATCCGTAATAACATAACTTCTGCCATTACAAGTAGACATATTTCCCATACTAATATTACAGATCGTTCACATGTCCCACCGACCTTGAACGTACTCGCCCCCATTTCACTTATTTCAAAGAAGTTAAATCAAAAGCAACGGAATCTAAAGAAAAGGAATTGAACCCGAGACAGATGAGCGAGCGGCAAGAGAAATAGATGGAAGAAAGGGGGTGGGGAGAGGGAAGCAGGGCAGTCCGTTTAATTTTTAAACACCGTGGCCAACACCTTTGCTGTACTTAAGATCCATTTATCAGCTGGGCCTGACAAAACGTCGCCCCAGGCCTTTCTCTGGCTGTTTGGCACGTGAGGCGTTGGCGATCGCCTCTTGGCGCCGCTTCTTTCTTTGTTTCGCCAATCGACTGTTTCTTATTTAAACACTGTAGATTTATCATAGATAAGAAAGTATATATATATATATATTTATCTTCTCTATTTTTGAGATTTACCAGATTGGTTTTATAAAATCGGTATTAATTAAAAGTGTCGAATAAAATAAATATCATTTCGAATAGCTTTTGTTAGTGAGACTGATTTTGCTGTATATGAATAAAATCCTTAATTAGGAAAGTAAAAAACTTAAGACACATATAATTTGGAATTTTTTCTCCCAAATCAGGAAGATTTGCCTTTATTCGTTTTTCCTATGTACTAATCTTAAGGTTTTTGCATGCTTATTGAAAATAGATGAAAAATATTATAAAAAAATAATAGATTCAGTGGATTTTTTTAAAAGTTAAATCTATCTTTTTCAACAGTTTTGGATCCTTCAGGAGTAAATAAAACGTTTTACCCTTTCACGTCTTTTTGTTGTATAGTTAAAGTTATATTTTACTGTGTATGAAATAACATATTAAATTCTTAATATAAATGTGTGTATATAAACGTGAGATTGATAATTTAATCAATTATCCAGAGATGAAGATTAAAAAACTTATCAATATTATTCGTAAGAAATGTATCAATATATGCAGAGAACATTTAAATTTATTATAACACTGTAATACGAGTAGTAACTCTTATCACTCTTAAATACTAGACCATTCTTAAATGCTAGAGAATTGTTAAATAATATTTCAAGCTAATTTAAAACAACTTTTTCTATATTGTTCATTAGTAGATATTTAGTTCCTTAAAATACATTTTCTCAATTATTGTCATTTAAACTTTTCAGATATATAACTCATATTACATTAACTTACTCAAAATTCCATCAGTCTTAAAGCTGAATTAATACAATTATAGTAAAATTGTCTTAAACGGGAAAAAAAAGTATCATAATATTTCATATAATACAATAATGTTAAGTGTACGTGTAATATTCTTGAACGTAATTTTTGTACAAATTATATATAAAAAAATTGTATTGAAACAAATCAACAACTATAATAATTGTTCTTATATTGGTTAAAAAAATATATAACTAATAATTCGTACGTTTTTGTGTTTAAAATTCCATGATTCATTTGAACACATTTCAATTTAATTAATAATGATATGATTGTGTATGTACATAATAATGATGGGTGTTAAGATCTGTAAAGACACTATCATGCATTCATGTCTGAGCATCGTACTATATAAATAAATAGACAAATATATTACTTGAATTCCTAAAGATGCCGCGCAAGAATATACTGACGGGAGTTGTGAAGAAAATCGTACTGACAGTGGTATTTTTATTAGGAACCCTCACCGTAAGACTACAATAAAGCAACTCAACCCTGACGCTTGCTCTGCTTTCAGGAGTGAGTTAATTGCGATTAATATAGAAATTGATGCTTTCATGTCTTATAAATAAGATTTTGAGATGGAATTTATCGGACAGCCGTAGTGCGCTACATCTTAGTGACTGGTCCTCGCGCAAACGATGAAACTACCGTTTCTATTCTGCTCATACTGAGAAAGATCTCTCAGACCCTCCAGGTCCACCCCAATGGATACCATCATATGTTAATATTAGAGGTTATGAGATCGCTGATAGACTGACCAAAGAGGGTAGTGAGAATGAAACGGTTACTGGCACTTCGCTCACTTATCAAGCACTGTACTCTCATGCAAGATGTAAACTAAATTTAATATGGCGTATTCCACTTACGTACCAATGGTACACATGAACATCCCCTGGCTCTCTGTTGGAAATCAAATGTGACTGTGACACCCAGACTACTCTGGCGAGACTAAAAAGTAGCCACTTGAAATGTCTTTCCTATGATAGTGGCAGTAAAATCCACCTCACTCGTAAGAAATGTTGTGACCATCCAGCTTCACCGGATCACATTCTGAGGTGCATCGGACTTGCTAAGGGGGACTTAACATCCCTTATTATAACAGATTTTTTGGTGGTCAACAACTTTCTGGAGTTGATCTAACATATGTCAGATCGTCCGACGATTAGAAACAACAACAACAACGATAAATATATAATACTTCACAGAAGTATTAAGAAGTTATACATGCAGAATCATGGAGAGATAATTTTATAAAAACTTAGAACGATTTTCTTTAATTTTAATAATATTTTGTTAATAACTAGAAGAAAAGAAAGAGGAGGTAGGGAATTATCATAGAATCATCTTAATAATTAACAAAAGGAAAAAAAAAATTGAAAAACATTATTTAACTTTTCTTTTAAAAAAACTGTAAGCATTGCAATTTATTTCAAAATATTGAAAAATCCCACCCTCTCTTCAACAATCTACATAAAAAATAATAAAATTGAAAAAAAAAACAATATCTATTATTCAAACACTATGATTTAAATTTAATATTCATTATTTCATTCTTCGCAAATACGTAGAAAAAGTTAAACCCTTCCAAACGAAGCGAATTAAAGTTTTATATCAATGAAGAACATACAGGAGACAAATCAACCGCATTCTCATCATTATTCATTTTATTTTCAAAACTTCACGGTCCGCGGGGTCTTCTTCTTTCTTTTCTTTTAATTTCGAATTCCCGAAAGAAAAATGACAAAAATTTTTGAGTTTATTATTATTTAAAAAAAAAAAAAAAAGAAAGGAAGAAGAAAATAGGCGTGTAATGAAAATTTTAAACAGCGAAATGCACGCCAAACTAGCTTCCGAGCTCTCAAAACAAGAATCCTCGCAAATTGTCACACATTAAGAAGTAGTCGTTACCCGCCCTCACCACTAGGTGGCGCGATTCAAAATCATAGGTTCTTTTGCTGCCGCTCTGTTATTACGGTTGCGGGTAATGAAAGGGGGCCGAAGAATCCCCCCGGGGCCCCCGGTAACCCCCCCCCCCCCCCCCTTTTGTAATGCTTTCTCAAGAAATCAAGATCAAAGGCGCCGCCGCTCTATTACCCGTGTTGATTGCTGACTGACCAATGAGAAAAGAAAAAGTGACCCGCTTGAATGTTGGGTAATGTTCGGAAAATTTTCGAATGTTTGTGAGGTGTTCGATGTATGGAGATCGATCGGGGGATAGATCTAACGATGTTCGAAAAATGCCGGGGGTCGTCTCTTGAATATTAATATCGTGGTTTTCTTTTGTGTTTATGTACATTGTAGAGTGCTATTAGAATACCAATTCTAAATGATCTTGTCGAACTGTTAAGTCATTTAGAATTGGTATTCTAATAACATGGTGACGGAGTACTCTATATTAATTTAAATGGGAGAGAGTACGCAAGAAAGAAATGAAAAAGAAAGCGAAAAGCAAATGAAGGAAAAGAAAAAAAAAAAGTGTTCCAATTTAAATATTTAATTTTTGTGGCATTATCCGGAAACGTGATGTAATGTATTCCCTTTACGTATATAAAACTATTTTAACATTTTATTAAAAATATAAAAACTTTTGATTTCAAATCGAAAAAATGCAAAAAAATTAATACTACAAGTGTTAAACAAATCAGTATGCATATTTCTAAAATGGATATTTAAAGGAATGAATCCTATTTTAACACACATTTTTTTTATTTATCTTGATCTTGGAGAATTATTATCCTCATATTGAACAGAAGTCCACTGGAAAAAATAAACTGCTGGTGCAATTTGGCACAATTTGTTTTTCTTCTACGTCTAAGACTCTCAACAATCTTCATTCCAATTAATTTCAAATGTAATAAGGTTGCAAATAGCTAATGAGAGGGTTAGCCCTAATCAATTTAAATAATAAAAATTAAATTAACGTTAATGTAAGAAATACAGACGCACGGGTTACTTTCTCCGGACACTGATAACAATGCTACAAGTCGTATGCCCTGATACGTTGATAATTCAAAATACTTATCTTACATATGTAACTCTAAACTAGCTCTAACAATATCTTACTTCTATCTCCCTCCTCTAACTCGATTCCCTTCACTTTAAATAGCAAATTTCACTTACATAAGTCACGGTTCCCTTATAGAAAGAGTTTCTCAAGTCAAACAATCCATTAAAAGTATTTCCCCTTTAGGATTAGTAGAAGTTACAAAGCAAGAACGTTCAGAATTTTGTTTCAATTATTTTTTACTCTGAAGAAACGCTTTACTTTATTCAACTACAAAATTTTAAAATAAATAATAGTATAAGACAGAATTTACATGCAAAAGCTTTTTTTAAAAGAAATTTACAATAAACAATACTTTTAAAATTTTGGAATTTCCTAGCAAAGTATTTCAAGAAGCATTTTGAATACAAAGCACTAGGGGGAAAAATCATTAAAGAAAAGGCATTACAATGAAAATTTTTTGAAAAGTGTTTAATTCCTTTACCCAAATAAGTGACAGGCTAAGCAATGATAAGATAAAACATTATGATATAAATCACAAGGAAGTGTGTGTGTTCATATATCGAATGTAAATTAAGAGAAAGAAAAATATCCCCAAAATTACAAATAATTTAGCTTGAGTAAGTTTTACTTCTAAAAAAATGTCCCATACCTAGTTTGATTCCCCTGTGTTGCAAAATAAAAATTAGATTTATTACCTTCGACTTTGAAAACAAGAACTGTTGGCGATAAACCTGGTAATTTAAAGCTACATTATTGCAAAGAGGAGGATACATGAGCTGGACTCCTCTCTCCAAAACTTCCAAGCTACGCAAACACGAGGACTTTTAGTCTCGTAAAATTTAAATTGCATCAGCCCCTCTTCATGGTGAGTCTTCAGTCAAGTGGGACTCGAACTTGTGACTCAAAAGAAAGAACGTTTGTGCGAAAGAAGTGCGTCACCATAACTAATTGGTTTTCATAGCCTAGATTGCACTATGAATTTTATATTAGTACCATGTGATACTACAGCAACGCGACAATTTTAAGTATTACGCAAATTTAACGTGCACCACCTCAGGTTTTATTATATAACCCAGGTCTCTAGTTCCTGATTCTACAAAAGCAACACCAACCACGAGTTCGTGACTATGGCCACTTGGCTACTAATCTAAACTGAATTAAGGTAAAAAATACTCTAATCCAGCCATACTCAACCTGTGGCCCAACGAGTCTTTTTAAGTGGCCCTATTGCTCTAAAAAAACCACTTATTTAACAATCATATATTAAAAATTTAGTGTCAAGAAATCAAATATATCAATTTTGCTTTTTCGTTGTTGATGTCGTTCGAGTGCGAATTCAAATTCTTTTTCTATTTGTAACGGTTGCGGTTAGAGATAACAGAGACCAGTGGACTATGGACAGTTTTATGGGTGAAACTAATTTTTAATTATCCTTCATATCTTACAAGCGAAAAATATCCGAAGAAAATATATCGTTTCAAGACCATTGGAAGGTTGACTATTTTGTAATGAAAAACAAACATGGATCAGTAATTGTTTGATTTGTCACGAAAGTGCTGAATTTAAAAAATACCAATAAACAAGAATCATTCAATGACACTTTTTCTCGAAAGTCACTTTCAAGATGTAATAAATAGGCTTTTTCTTTAAAAATCTTTGCAACAGCAGCAAAATGTTTTGTCAGTGGTAATATCACAGCGGTAAAAAAGATCTTATGAAGTTTATTATATTATTGGTAATTACATGAAACGGTTCACTGAGATGCCAAAATTGTGAAGGAGTGTTTCTTAAATGCTTCTAATTCAGTGTTAGTGTCAAAAATGAAAAATAATAATTGAAAAAAGCAAAACAGGAGTTAAAATATTTTGGCCAATTTTTCACATTTTAAACACCTTATCCCCTTTATCCTCATGATGCGGCCCGAGTGAAATTGCTAACATATATTTGCGGCCCACCTTGAAATAGATGACAAATGTATGCGGCCCAGCAGAAAAAAAAGGTTGAGTCTCCCTGCTGTAATCTATATAAATATTGGAGAAAAAGGAGCCTTTCTTTCATTTACTCATCACGAGATCACCGGAACTATGAGATTTATAGACTTAAAATTAGGCAGGCATGCTCCTCTTGTTGCGTAGAGATCCGACAAGAAAGAAGTTTTATGGAAATCGACTGCCGAGGAGAGGGAGTTAGGATTAAAATTCTTATATCTGAACTATTAGACTCACAGACTTGAAATTTGGAAAGCACGTGGTTTTTCCCCCCAATAAAAGTGGCTTTTAGGGGAATCGACTCCCACGGAAGGAAGGTGTTATGGGGCGTAAAAATAAATATAATCTCGATTTAGACATGCAAACCTTTTTCTTTTTAAAGCAATAGGTGAACGCTATAAGAATATTTTTCTGTACAATCGAAAGCTCAATTCTGGGAATTAGATATCAATATATTAAAAACAATTTATAGTCATACATCATCATGAAATACGCAACGAAGTGGGCGGATAACGTGTAGTACTATTATAAGCAAGGGATATTGAGATTAATAATTATTACATCAAAGAAAAAATTGACAAGAAACTTAATTTATAAAACTGGATACATTTTATATCTTAATGATCAAAATGGATTTTTTATTATTTTTCTGAATTGAAATGTAGGCGTTGAAATTTAAAACATGTTATATGCAAGCCAAATATATATTTGATTCAAAAAAGATGGAATATGTCATTAAATACACTACTTTATATTATCGAGTAAAGTCTGGAGATAGTTTTCTGCCTGAAAAGCGTGAGATGATATAAATCAGGAATGGCCAACCTTTTGGAGAAGATTGCCACTATACGATAAAAAAAACTTCTTGCCACTTATAACATTTCCTACAAACAAACAACGAAGAAAATATATGAAAAGTTAAAAAAAATGGTACCTATAAGCTTTTTATTGGATTTTTTTGAGTAAATAGCACATTTTGTATGCAAGCCTTAGTAGTGCATATTTAAAAAGAATATAATATATAAGAAAAAACTTCAAACTTTGGTTTAGGCTCCAAAATCGAGACAGAAAACCAAGTTTGTTTACAAAAGAAGTGATACGACAAACTAGGGAAGAAGAAATGCAATTTGTAATCCCTTGTAATTTTAAATTATTTAAATGCCCCCATATAATATCGAAAAGAAGGGCTAAATCCTATAGCCAATCTTTATTCTTGAGTAAAAAGTACTCATTAGGCAATTCATTGTTTCCTTCCAGATATTTTAAAATATGCTTTCTCAAATTCCAAAATCTCGCGAGTGCACTTTCTTTGGATAGCCAGAGCAAACCACAATGAAAGAGAGATTTTACATGATCATTTTCTATTGTAGCTAAATTAGGTGTATTTAAAATAAACTTTGAGAGATGGGTTTTTTTTCTTTTTTGGTCTGAGACAACTACATTTCTATAAAATTGCGAAAAGTATGTTATTTACAGTCTTTTAAATTTTTAAAATTTTTCAATAAGTCTTCGCGTGCCAATGTTACAACTCCAACGTGCACGCGTGCCATGGGTTGGCCACCCGTGATATAAATTAATAAGAATAGATATGCCGACACATTGGGAAAACTCGCTTTTGTGTTCATTCCGGGCAAAAACAATTTCTTATAATATAATGTATTTTTAAGTAAACTATGGAATAAAAAGACAGGATGCTCTTCTCGTAAAGAAACAACACCGTCTTTTAGGTCAATGGTATGCAGAAATTTGGCTTAATTGGAGACTTCCTGCAGTCTCGCGGAACGCTTTCGGTAAAGATCTAAAAACCGCGCAATTTTCAATTTCTTAACACTCCAAGGGATGGCTACTTATTAAAGGGCGTGTGGAAACACGCTTCACATTTTTGCGGAAATTACTCCGGTCAGCTCCAAGTAGAAATGAAGAGAAGAATTTTTCAAAAATAATGGGTATTATGATGTATATTTCGGTGCTGGGCGTACATTGTTCACCTACGGGATAAACTATAAATTGTTTTTTTTTTTCATCCCGCGAATTAATATACACCACGGGGGCTTTAATGACTAAAGTGAAAGAAAAAAACTCAAAATTAAAACCCAAAGGCTTTTGTCAACATTATTATTTTTAATGAAAGAAACAAGTTTTTTTTTTTCAAGTTTGTCTTCCCGCGAGATGACATTCATGTCTTGATGGTAAGATTCATTAAGATTAAGTCCTGGCACGACTGAAGGTTTTGGAGAGAGCGTCAAAGCAAAAAGGGAAGAATGAGAAAAGAAAAGGGACAATTATTGTGCATCATTAGTCTGGTGGTCGTGGAGATTATTCAGGAATGTAATGAAATTTTTATGTTAAGTTTGTTGCATGAGTTTTTGAATTGAGGGGGGAAGGAAGAAGGTACCTAAAAAGAAAAAAAAACTGTTTCTTTTTTTATGCACGTGTTGTTCGAAAAGTCTGAAATTAAGATTAACAAAAAGATCAGGACGAAATGCAGTGTTATTGTTCCTACTAAATTTATTGTAAATTCATTACATTTTTCTTTTACGAGGAATTTTTCACTACTGTATATTCTGGCTTATAACGCGCACCTATGCTTTTAAACTACATTTTTTAATATTTAGGTGTCCTTCCTCCCTTCTTCAATGGCACGACAACCCAGGGTGGGCATTGGCTTTCCTAAGAATTCCATTCCAGGCTGTCCTGTTCTTGTTCTGGCTTTTCCTGTAATTGACATTAATAATTTTCAGATCTTATTCATGGCAATCGAACCACCTGAGTCTTTGTCTCTTTCTTCTTCAAGTTTCATATGGTCCAGCCACAAAGATCTTTTACGTGACTCGATTGCCGTTCATTCTTATCAGATGTCCCGCCCATTTTAACCCCTGTATTGCAATGAATTTAACAATGTGTGGTTCTTTAAAAAGTTTATAAACTTCTAAATTGGTTCTTCTCTAAATGTTATCACATTTTTACCTTCCAAAAATACTTCTGACGCTTCTTTCAAATATAGCAAGAATCTCCTAGTCTTTCTCGGTCATTGCTTACGTTCCTACAGCAGATGTGAGAACGGGCCTTATCAGAGATTTGTAAATGAGTATTTTTGTTTTTCTGTTGATGAACTTAGATTTTAAATGTTTTTGAAGTTCATAAAAATATCTGTTACCAGTAGTGACTGGTGTATTTAGTGTGGGTTCGTCGAATAACACGCGCCATTTTTTTTTACGAGGGAACCTGAAATGTACGTATGCAATGTTTTTATCTTTTGACAAAAATAGTTCACACAAGAACAACAAGTCGTGAAATATCTTACCTCATCGTAGTTCAGCAGAGAATACAACGTAGCAACTTACGTTTATTTATTTTTAAAGTAAGCAACACCGAAATTTAATTTCCCGGAAGATTTTTGCATTCATGTGCAAAAAAAGATGGATGGATACAATCGGTGTAAAATTGTGAGTAAGAAATGTTTGGCGAAAGCGTCCAGATGTTTTAAAGCAGTGGTCTCCAACTCCCGGTCTGTGAATCAAATACTACCAGTCCGCACAAGAAACATTAAATCATTTCCCTTTTTATTTACTGTGGTATATTTTTCTAGGGCTTGGACTACTTTTTATGAAAATCACTTTATATTCCTTGTAAAATCACTTTATATTCATTTTTTGGTGAAGCTATGTTTTATTCTGAAGTCACGATTAAATACAATTAAACTAAAGTTATTAAATCAAAACAGTCTAAAATATAAACAATCAACGTCCTCCCCCTCAGCGGGCCGCGGTAAAATTAACAAACGTTGACCGGTCCGCGGCGATAAAAATGTTGGGGAACACTGTTTTAGAGAATCCAGAATTTTAGTTTGGGACATGTTCAATGAGTGAATATTAACGTCGCGCTATTCAGCTACACGAGGGCTTTTGGAGATGGACTTCGTCATTTTGAACCATGGCCAAGTGAGGAGGAAAACACCTTTACTGGTACCCCCCTCTCCTAACTTCCACACCACACTAACGGGAGGACATTTGATCTCTCGATAGATTAAACGTGCATCGCTCCCCTACACTGCGGGTCTTCAGAGGTACTGGCTCAAACACATGACACGCTGACCACGAGTCCATTGCCTTGACCACTAGGCTTCCGCGACCTGGGACATGTTCATATCCCACTTAAAAGATAATCCGAAAAAACTGCTGACGGAGTGCAATTTCAGTAATGACAATTATTTCAGGTGTGATGGCTCTTAGATGTGTGTATCAATTAATCATTCAAAGCAAATTTAAAACGAAATGGGAATATGTGGAAGTTAGAAGGTAAAAAAAGTTACAAAAGGAGGTCAAATGCATATGAAGAAATCTGATTTTTATGTGCTAGTCTGTTCTTTATATTTAAAGCTATCATTCTTTTATATACCTCTTTTTTGTGTTAAAAGAGCGCGCTATGCGCCAGATTGTATGGTTTGTAAAGCTCAAAAGTATGTTCAATGACTTTTAACAAAAATTGATTCGTTTAATTATGTTGATGTTAATCTACAATTTTATTGACTTTTTTTGGAAAGAGAATTTAAACTCTATATCCAAACGAGTACAGTTTTGCTTGTAAAACCTTTTTTTTTTTAAATTAGGAAAAATAATGCATTACATTGAAAGATAACCAAAAGGTTTTTTTTCAAAATAATAATATAACTCCAACGCCCTTAATTTTTTAATATAAGCATGCATCATATAATAATTGATTGATATCATATAACTTCGAACATATATACTGACTATTCGGACTTCAAAGCCATAGCCTTCTAATGTAACTTATTGAGTCATTTACCGCATTATGCACTTTTTTTTCTTACTTAAATGAAGTGAAGCCTCTTAACCTAAATTCTCTCTATTCCGTATGTCACATAAAAACATGAACACATTATATAATAAAATAAACACCATGAAAGCCCTGAAGCGTCTCAGTTATATTAGGATTTTCCTTACACACAGGTAAAATTATCAATTTCTTAGATCTTTTCTGTTTCAATCTGTCAATTACATTTTTTTAGAATAGTATTCAAGAGCCTTACTATTTCTAGAATAATCTTTATATAGCTATATACAAGTGCTAATCTCTTAATTGTTATTACATTTATGAATATCAAAATTTATCCAAATGTAAAAGCTTATTTAAAATTATAAGGTCTTATCCCCCCCTAGAAATAAAAATGTAAGAGAGAGAATACTTAAATAACCATAGTGATCATAAACATAATTTGTAAACGCGATTAAAGGTTATATCCAATGCTTTGTTACTGTTTTTTTCACCTACCTTATTGGAAACCAAACAGAAAGGAAAATCGTTCGTTTTGTCCCGGTAGCGCAATGGATAGCATGCTGGACTTCTAATCCAAAGGTCATAAGTTCGAATCCCACCTGGGATGAACTAATTTCTGAAAATGTGATACCTTTTTACTATACTATTTAATTAGAATAATTAAATTTAATACATGTGAATAAATAGTAACAAACAAACAAAAAATTAGTCCAACACCTTACATAGAAAGGAAAATGGAAAATTGCAAGGAAAATCGCTTTCTATTTTGTCACTTTAATAGTGGGATTCTGTCCTATGTATAAACATATTTATATTAATTGTAGCTGTTTAGTAAAAAGTCAGCCTTTCATCCCTTCAGTGGGTCGATAAAGGAGTACCAAGCTTGTTTGGGGACTAAAACACAGAGGGTTTCGCTTCAGACTGTCCACCTAATCGGGACATCTGCTCATGCACCTCAGCGCCCAATGGTCACGTATACTGATATGGGCACAGTAGGCCCTGAACCTTATGAGCTGTTGCGCCTCTAAGTTTGAGTTTTATTTAATAAAAAGTAACTACTGTAAAATCCGGCTTATAACGCGCACTTTTACCACAAAAAATAAGATGGAAATTTACAGGTGCGCGTTATACGCCACAGGTATGAAAAATTATAGTTTCACAAATAAAAAAATAGATGAGGATGAGAAAAATTAATCTTCTACATAGACCGAATTCTGTTTATTTGAAAGAAATGACATACCTAATAAAATTAAAAAAAAAAAAAAAAAGGATTCTTATTCTAAAAGTGTACTATTTCTTAAAAATCCTGGCATAAGTCCTCGAATATATGGCTTAAAACATACCAGCATTGTACACGCACACTTCTTGTTATTTAGTAAAAAAGGGGGTGTGCGTTATTCGGCGAATGTACCTAAAAATTAAAAAATGCAGCTTGAAAGTATGGGTGCACGTTATACGCCGGTGCGCGCTATACGCCGGATTTTACGATAAGATAAATTTTTTCTTTTTTGACCTAAGTAGGAATTGACTTAAAATTCTTTTTACATTACTTGCTTCATTATCTTTTTTCGTTACCATTAACTAATATATTTTCTTACAAATAATCGTTGTTTATTTTTTAATCCTTTGCTTCTATAAACATTTCTTTTCTTTGCAGACGAATGTTCCCAACTCTAAGGGTATCATTCTCAGGTGTTGAGAGCATCGAGCATCACCAACAAGGCAACAGCAGTAAATACTTTGTGTTAATGGACATTGTCCCAGTGGACCAGAAGCGATATCGATACGCTTACCACCGGTCATCGTGGCTAGTGGCCGGTAAGGCTGACCCTCCTTCACCGGCACGACTCTATACACATCCGGACTCTTCGTTCAGTACTGACCAGCTCAGGAAACAAGTGGTTTCTTTCGAAAAAGTCAAACTAACCAACAACGAGATGGACAAACAAGGGCATGTAAGTGTAATAATGATATTTAAAATTCATAAATTTTCATAAAATTTCTCAAATAAATACATGCAAAGTTTAGAATTAAATGCCGTGGCTATATGAAAGGAAATAATAAATTACTAAGCAATAAGCAAAAAATTTATTTTTCAGAAATCTTTTTAACAAAAGATTTCTACGTGACTAACTTTAAGAAAAAACATATAAAAGAAATTCATGTATATGTACAAAGCAATTTTATTGAAACTACTATAACATACAATTTTTTGTTGATGTTCAAATGCAGTTATATAAAGTAATTGTAAAAGTAATGTAGATTACGTACGTCGGTATGAGAGAGACAATTCCTCGTAAGCAATAGTTGCATCTTTTTTAGTTTGATTCGGAATTCTAAAACTAATTAAATAATTTATTGCTTTTTCGTTACTAAGGCTACTATGAGAATAAAAATGTAAGTGTAAAGCAAAGCCCAAGAAATAAAGAAAAACCTTATTGCTTCTTAGTTTTTTTTACGAAAGTATTTTATCTTCCAGAGCTATCAAACAAATAGATTTAGTTTTCTTCGAAATTATTTAATTAGAATGATATTCTTAAAAGCAAACTATATGTGAAAAATAGATTGTACTTAATTTAGATAAAAATAACGAAATACAGTTTTTAAAAAAAATATATTTTAACCTTTTATTTTCTTCTCATTTTCCGAGATCTTATTAAAAATATAGCAAAATAAGCAAAAATATTTTGGATGGATTACATGGTAAAAGAATTGATAGAAGTTATCGTATAAATTTGGAAGTAATGAAAAGTGCTTTTTCAAAAATTTGTACCTAAAATAATTATTATTGCTATTGAAATTCGAAAAATATTTGTGATCTTATAATTAACAAATATTATTGAAAAATTTACATGTGCTAAAAGCTTCTGATTATAAATTTACTAATTTCCTAAACTTTTTTTATGGAGGAATTTATTATCATCATGATTATAACTGAGAAGTAAATTAAAGATAGAGCGACATAAGATATTTGCATGTATATATGTAATAAAATTTTCTTTGCGCATATTTAAAATAACACATTAAATATAGAGGAAAATATGTGGGTAAACCTAATTATATAATAAATTCTGAGTCCATTAAAGAGAAAAAGGTTATTTAAAACTATCTATTAAAATAAAAAATGTTAGCAGCTCCCTTTCAAAATTCTTTTGGATGATTTAGGTTATATTAATGATGTTTACTGAAAATAAATTTTATAAATCTCTCAAATTTGCTTTTAATATTTTTCATGATTTAGAATTGTACGAAAAAAGACCTATACTTGAAAGAAATGTTTTTTGAACATAATGTATTTTATTTTCCGGAATGGGGGAGTTGTAACTATTCATTTCGGAATGAGATTTATAGAAACTGGAAAATATTCACTTACTTCTTATCGGAATGGATTCATAATAATTACAGGAGTTCGCTGTATGAATCTTACATTATTTTAAATATAATTTACTAGTTTTTTAATAGTATAATGTCTTTATACTAGTGTTTTTCCAGCCTTAAAAATGTAGTTACTTTTGTAGAATTTTTCTTGTAAAAAGATTTTGCTGTTTATTATTTTGACTAAAATAGAAGATAAGGAATATTTTTTTAGAAATTCAGTAGGTCTTTCAGTGAAAAACATCAATTTTTTAAAAAATGTAGTAAATTATTTTCTTTAAATTCAAAAAACTAAACAAAGAAAAAATCTGTAAAATTTTTTTCAATAAGATTTTTGCTCGATTAATATTAATTAAGCAGTTATAGTCTTTTAAAATATTTCTTAGAATAATAATAATAATAATCAATTACTTACTCATTTTTCTCATGTTTATTGCATAAAACATATTGCTTATTTAAGCTATGTATTAAGAATTAACACTGATAAGAATTGCATGAAAATTTTGTTCATAAATTGTTTCTGCAACGTTAAGAAACCTGTACAAACTCTAAGCAAAATCATATCCGGATACACAAAACGCGTTCAATACATAAATGCATCACATTTTCATTTTCCTTGAACATTAATTTGAATAAGTGACGAAAGATGAGAAAGTAGCAGCGATGCATGGCGATTGTCACACTGTAACATCTAGAGATCTCTATCTCACGTCAAATCTATTTACATGATTGTTCGCTGACAGCAACAACTTTGTCGTACTTTGATGCAGGACAAGGATTAAAACCTTGGCGATGACATGGCGCTGTGTTTAATGTCACATGGAAATGAAGAGATTACGAGATTAAGTCGTGTAAATGCATATATATGATTGCAATTGCATGTTCGATGAAACATCAGTGAAGATAACGCTTCATTGAAGAAAAATTGCACTTTCTTCAAGACAAGCATCTTAAAAAGGCGATAAGTAAAATGCTGCTCAGCGTGTGCGATCGACAGCATATTTGTAATGCTTAGTCGATTTAGGGTATATTAATCGAGTGTGAAATTAGTGTTTGGTTCTACATACCTTATGGGGAGTCGGAAACCTCTATACCGACAATGTTAAATTGGCTGTTTTGGATGTACCTTTTCTCAAAATCTGTTATATGTACATGCTTGAAATTTTTCCTACTATTAAAGTACACCTTTTTCATTATACTGAAATAAGATTTTGGCTCATTTTGAATTTTTTAGTAACTTATGAAATATTTTATCAAACGTAGTGCAATTTGACCCCTTTTTCGCATAAAAATTTTTGTAAAAAATAAATTTTGAGTTTTTTTACAAAAAGTTCATTTCAGTATATATGAGTCATCATTATATAAATATATCATAAAAAATTTACGTACCTGTGAACATTATTTTCTCAGAAAAGGTACATCACGAACATCAAAAATTTACAGTTTGAGATAAATGAATTTTAATGTGTGTAATTACTTTTTTATTGAAACATTCCTTCCCATACTCTAAAAGATTTTCATATTTTTTAATACCTCATCACACACTCTCTCTCTTCCTTTTAAATCTTTTTTCATTCCTAATTTCCTTTATTTATTCTAAACATGAGCATTTAGCCTTTAACAGCCTCTGTTTGTCTAGGCGCTGCATTGCCTGTACCTTGTAACACCAGACTCAATATTAAGTTTTCTCAAAATTTCTGATCTGGATACTTTTCCCACTTTAAATGATGAAATTGCATCCTATATGCCCAATGATAATACTTCCATTTGTACAAATATTTTCTTCAGTACGCGAGACCATATTACGTTGTTTACACTTTCATTGGAATTTTGTGCACCTCCATGTAGTAAGGTATTTTTAGAAAGGTTATAACCTATACAAAATTTGAAAATGTAAACATCTCAAAATTGTCATATTAAGAAGATTTTAGTTTCCAACACCCCTTAATAATTAGGTTTTTAATTCAGGAAATAAAAAAGGTATTTGAAATTATAATATCTGTTGCTGGTTTGACTAATTGGCATTTACTAACGTCGTACTCAGACGTAAGAGGAAAGCTACCGTCGTAACATTGAACCATGTGCATGTGACGAAAATGACACGTGAGCTCTGGCATCCCCTTCTCCAAACTTTCACGCCATATGTTGTGGTCCTTCGACCACGGGAGTGAGAGTGTTCGAGTAAGAATCGGACATTTCTCAATTTAAACAAATTTAATTTCTTTTTCCACTTATTAGACTTTTTCAAAAACATGAGAATGCACTCTATTAACTAAACCCGAGGAGCAATCAAACTTATTAATCTAATGGTAATATAGCTCTCCTGAGCGTTCTTGCTTCAACACTTTCTTAATCTTCTCCTCTTAATTTAACAATTCTAAGTGCGACCACCGGTCTCTAACACTATGTTTTCTTTTTATACTCAACTTTCAACCATCATCCCACCTACTCCACGACTAGCACTTAAATAGAAGTTCCCATTTACGTAAAACCAAGTCATCTCTAGGGAAAGTGGATTTCGGCTAAAATCACAGTTAAAAAGAGTATTTTGCCCAAGGAGATTAGTAGCGCGAATAGAACCCGTTACACATGCCGTATGAAAACTTCAAGACTTAACAACCCGTGATATAACGTGCACAACCCCTCTATATCAGGGTTTTTCAGTGGCTCCAAGACTCCCCATCACGACTCGACAACGCAAACCACGAGTTTCTGACCCTGACCAATCGGCTAATGCGGTCATAGCAATTATTTAATTCTAGTTGAATTTATTATTAAGATTGTTGGTTATATTTAACTTAATAATTCAGTTTTTATACAACGAAATAAAAAGATATTTAGAATTCTAAATGGGCTTGCTGTAGAGAACGGTTCATAATCCTGTTATACTTGCAATCAATTGGATTCATCGCAAATCTGATCACCCATTACACTGCATCATAACAAAATGTCAACTCTAAACACGTTCAAAATAGCATTTTCTAGAGATGAAGATTTTGAATCAGTTCTCCTCATGAAAATCCACATTCTTGACTACAAAAAGTAGCTTTTATAAACACATTTCGGAGAGAATTTCCAAATACTTAATATTTGGTGTTAAGCAAATCAAGTGTTTAAAAATATTTCTGTGTGCGATTAATTTTTTTCTTTAGTTGAAACTCACTTTCCAGCTACAACGGGAGGTTTTTTATTTTTTTGTTTTCTATACGGGACTTTTTTCTTATGTTGTAATCAGAATTTTTTTTTAACGTGCTGCAAACCATATATTTTATTGCTCTTTATAAAGTTTTGGGATATTTTTTATTCGTTTTCGTTCGGGTAGCTCCTATCTCCTGTACAAAAACTGGTTTGAATTTGCTTATAAAGTTTCCTTGTCACTTATAACAGAGGTCTATAACTCTTTTAAAGAGTTACAGACCTCTCTTATAAGTGACTAGCAGCTAGGGTGAGTTCCTAACTCAGATAAATCGTATTAAGCAAGTGTTGCATAATTATTTCGTTGTCTGTTACATAACAATAGTATAAAAAGGTGAGAAACAGATGCACAGTACGTAAATCATTCTCCCTGAAAGGATCTGGCTTCCGTCCGTAAAACATTGTCTTCTGTTAAATTAGTCTCTTGTGCCAAAAGCTCGAGATCAGTGGTGTACAAAGTGCTTTTTATGGAGAGTGAAGAGAAGATATTTAAAAACATTGATGTAAACGAAGAATACTAAAAATTTAAAATCTTTTGCACTATAGGAACGAACAAACCGCTTGTATATGCAACTGTTTGGGATTGCATAATGAACATTATCATTCTAAACGACACTGGTGCTGAAATTGAAAGACGTACTGTTGCTACTAATTGATGTCTTCATGGTCTAAAACCTTTCTTAAAATAGAAATTGTTTAAAAGACATACAAAAATTACGCTATATGAAAAAATCATCAGATCCGTAATTACATATGGTTCTAAAACTTGAACTTTGATTAAATCATAGACTGAACGACTAGACATCTTTGAGCGGAAAGTTCTTAGATATGTTTTTGGTGCTGTGAATGAGAATGTATTGCGGAGACAACGGCATAATTTTGAGTTATATAAGTTATTTAAGGAAGCAGATGTCATTAAATCCATGAAGATGGGTCGTTTGAAGTTTGCGGACTACATCTGCCGTATGGACTAGGATTTCTGATTTCCTGTGTTTTTCCATTCCCGAGAATGTCCTGGAAATACCGGGAATGTGATTGTCGTACCCGGAATTCCCGAAAATACATCAAAACTTCAAAAAATTTAAAAGCAAGTTATTTTTAAATAAAATCAATAATAAAACTCAAAACTCAAACTCAGTGGCACTACAGCCCATGAGGGCCAGAGCCTACTGTGCCCATACCACTATACGTGACCATTGGGCGCTGAGGTGCATGAGAAGATGTCCCGATCAGATGGTCAATCTGAAGCAAGACTCCCAGTAAAGTCCTCAAGCAAGCTTGGTAATCATTTATCGACACACTGCAGTAGGGATGAAGGTTGAGTCGACCTTTCCCAGTCCGGAAATAGAGCCTGGATCGATGGTGTGGAAGCCCGATACGCTACCACTCGGCCACTCGGCCTTAAAAAAATCAATAATAATTATATAAAATAAGGATGCATATAAATTTCAAAAATAATACTTATTCATATAATGAGCTAAAACAATACAAAAAAATATAGTAAATTGGTATTCATTTTTAAAATAAGATTTCAGAAGGCATGAGCAATTTATACTTTTATCACTCAGTCTAGTTCTAAACTTTGTGACGAACAATCCGGCAGCAGAAAACGCTCTCTCGACTTCAACTGACGTTGGAGGAATTGTTTTTAAAGCGTCACATAGTTTTCTAATGTTTGGTGACGAATTTTCAGTTGAGTTGAACAACTGCATCTCTTGTTTCATGATTTTGTTGAAATTAGTACTGCTTTTGGTTCGACAGTATAAAACTGCCTTTTCTAAATTTTCGTCCAAAAAGTTAAAGGTTTTTCTTTCAAAATCTCCATGCTCTCTTCTTCTGAGTGTGAAGAGTTGGATATTGTCTCGTTTTCTTTGCAGAAAAGCCTTGTCCCTATCTAACCAAACAATTTTTACTCTGCAATCACAAAATATTGACAATAATTGCAGCGTGCGATTCCCGGGAATAAAAAAAGTACAGAAATCTTATGAATTCCCGGGAAAGAAACCCTAGTATGGACCCCTCATCCTTGGTGTTCAGAATTTTCAATTACAAACTTATTGGAACTAGAACTAGTGGTAGGCCCAAATTGAGATCGGCTGATTGTGTGGAGGATGGTTTTAAGTTATTAAGAGTGATTAATTGAAGTGGAGATCGGAATGGAAAAGGGCTCTTGAAAAGGCTTTGTAACCCCCCCCCCCAGAACTGTAGCGTCAATAGAAGGAGAAGAGTCATAATGATGTTTCTTGTATACTTTATGAAAGTACTTGAATGTTTCAGTTTCTACAATTTGTCCATATTTAAATGCGTGCAACATTAAATGTCGTTGTTTACTTTCATTCCAGATTGTTCTGAATTCCATGCACAAATACCAACCAAGAATACACTTGGTGCGAAGGAGGAATACGCACGGTTCCAACAGCCCGATCACCGACTTAGAGGTGGAAGAGTATAGGACGTACGTTTTTCCAGAAACGGTTTTCACCGCTGTGACAGCTTACCAAAATCAGTTGGTGAGTTTGCTTTGTTTCCTAATTTCACAACAAACAATTATTTAAGAAATATAATCCTGATAACTGAAATAAGTATGTAAAAATGTCTATGAGATAATTTTATACTTTCACAATACCAAAGAGTATGTTATACTTTGATTATGAAATGTTATATATGATGAGCGGAATTTTTTAAACTTATGGGAAAATAACATAACGTAGGTTTCTCTTTATATTGCTTAAATTTTTCCCTGAACCTTTGCGTCATTATAACAACGAAAGATAACGAAAATGTAAGAATTAATTTCTATTTCTACACTATAATGTCATCAAGAATATAATTTTTTAAATACATTTTCTCCCGAATGTTCCACATTTAATATGTAACCGAGTTGAAATTAATTCTAGTAATAATAAAAAAAAAGACGAATGTTTAGCAAAAGTAAAGCATTTCACCAGTACAATTATACTGGTATAATGCTTAAAAAGAGTGACATATGAAAACATTTCTTCAATTTCGTAAAAAGTCCCTAAATTCTTCAAGTTTTTTTTACATATTTCCACTAAAAAGAAAAATTTAGACAATTCTCTTAATCCCATTTATTTCGTTCATGAGGTTCAGTATCAATGAACTAGAAAATTCTCTTCCAGTTCTTCAAGTATCTTCTCAAAATATTCAATTAATGAATTAATTATTTAGTTGTTTGCAAACTTGTTTTGAATCACGTACTGCGAAACAAAGCTTCAGTTATCTTATAATAAGTTCTTCCAGCTGCATTTACAGTTCTCAAGATTTTTCAAAGATAGCAAAAAAATTGATTTACCAATTTCAATGAATGAGTAATTGCTTTTTTCCTAACACTTAAATACGGAATTGTAAGCGAGATTTCAATGCAATGAAATTTGCAATTTTCGAAATATTTATACATTTTTAAGAAAATGTTGCAAAACACATAAACTTGTACTTTGACTTTGATTTTTTTGAGATCTAAACTTATTAAATATATTTCATTTTGATCTCGAAGTTTGTTTCTAAATAGACTTATTAGTCGCTTATATTCAAGTCCCATTTCGAAGCAATATTATTGCTGATGGACCTTGTAATTTTGGATAATGGGGTCTCAGGTTTGTTAAATGTCTCTAGAGGGCTGAAAATATAAACAAATTTCAAACAGGTATAATTATTTTAAATTTAAATTAAATAATTCGAATATTTTTCATATTATTTATGAAGGAATTGGGCTTCAGAAAAGCATAAAATGTTTAAAATATAATCATAATTTTAAAAATTATAAGCATATGAAAATAAGAAACTTTTCTATAAGAAATATTTATTAAGTTTTACGTTGCGCGTGCTATTTCCTAAAATAGTAGCTTTAATTGCTAGCTATAAGTTGATTTATAAAGTTAAATGTATCCTTATTACACTGTAGTAATATTATATTAGTAGAATAATATAAATTATATTTTTTAAAAAATATAATTCTATTTTTCAAAAATTTTTAAAAAAAATTTCAATATTTTGAAATACAAAAGATATATTATTTTTATAACATGTTGGCGTTTAAAGAGTATGATACATTTTATAACTCTATTAAGTTTTATACATCAGAGGCTAATATTTTAGAAAATAACGTGCGCAACGCAAAAATTACTCAATATTTATTACAGAATTTTCATATGCTTATAATTTTTAAAATTATGATTATATTTCAAACATTTTGTACTTTTTTGAAACCGCAATCCCTTGTAAATAATGTGTAAAAGATTCGAATTATTTAATTTAAATTTAAAAGAATTATACCTGTTTGAAAATTGTTTAAATTTTCACCCCTCGAGAAAAAATTAACGCCCCTGAGACCTCTTAGAGAGAAGGCTGACATCTAAACTGATACATCATTTTCCAAACTTTCACAGTAAGTGCTTACGCGGAAATTTAGATTTTCAACAAGTTCAACATATATCAACCCCGCTACGCGGCAGGTCTTCGAATGGTCTAAGTTGGATCCACGAATAAACAAAATTAATTTGGAGATACGGAAACTGTGCTTTTTAATGCAATTTAAGACAGATTATTTAATGCAAGGAAAAAGAAACAAACAAAAAAAAAATTGTTCATAGATCCTTATGCTATTTTTATTGATACGAATTGACTTTTACCATAAATTACTTATAATTTAGAGAATAAGTTAGCTACTAAAAGGGAGTAATTAAAACGTGTTATAAAATTTTTTCTAATAATAATAATAAATCTTCTTATATACCAGGGAAACTTAGAAATTCTTAGCTAGAGGCCTCTGATTCTAGTCGTTGAGTAGAATACAAACTTTATATATATTGTAATTTATGACTTAAAAAATATTTTATCTCTATTTTAATAATGAATTATTTTTGCTGATTTACATCTTTGCCGTCCTGAAGTTAATCAAGTAGAGATTTTCTCTTTTATTTAATTCAATAGCAACAGAGTTATGGGTCATTCATAAAATAATCTTGAACTATATTTTTTTTACAGATTACCAAACTGAAAATAGACAGCAACCCTTTTGCTAAGGGTTTCAGAGATTCTTCCAGGCTAACAGAATTCGATAGGTAAGTTTATTTTATGTGTTACATAATACTAAGCTCGAACGTGGCTTAAAAGTTTTAAGGGATTAAATTACTGAAATATAGATTGTGTTTAGCTGGATGAGAAAAGCAGGAATGTTGTTGTTGTCATGTATTACAAAGTGCAAAGGCGGTAATAATAAAATATAAAGATATAGTCAAATATTGTCAAAGGCGTAAATCACTGCCATGGCAACATCCATGGCACGATCCGAGTATAGAATGTCCAAAAAAGCTGCAGTCATTGTCTATTTTAAACAGAGCACCAACAATGGAAGGACAGCTAAAAAGGTATTTGGGATCCAAGTGCATGGCTGGGCATTGCCTGCATTCCACATATGATATGGAGCCATCGGGCAAAATATTCATGCCCTTAAAATGCTTTGTCCTTAGTCTAGTTCAGGGATGGCGAACCAGTGGTACGCAGCACAATATTTTTGGCATGCCAGCGATCAAAATGGTCTGTATTTTACTTCAAAATAACAAAGTTCACTTTGGAGCATTATGAACAAACGCCAGGGATCGGTCGCGGGACGGCGGGGAGCACACTCGTTTGTTATTGTCTTGCCTTAGTTACGTCTTGGACTTCATTTGCTTCTGATGCAAAATTTGTCTACGCGTAGCATAGCCAATTTCGTTGACACAACTGTATTTTAAAGTTTGTGTTATAATTACGATTTTTAACTGTTATTTAACATGGCTATATAGTTCAGCAAAAGAACAAAAAGTGCAAGATAGTAAATGTAACAGAGAATTTCAAACTTGGTGAATCTAGAAATATGGCATTATTAGTAAAGGAGAGAAAGTGGTGTGTGTCTTATGTTCTGGAACAGTGGTATGCAGAACATCGTCAATAAAACGGCATTTTTAAATAAATCACAAATCCTTTTATCAAAAAAGTGAACCACAGCAGAAATAGTTAATTGCTTAGAAACCATTTGGCAGATGACTCCAATTCAGTATGCATTCTACTAAAAATAACATCTTGCAATCCTAATATAAGTTATTTGTCCATCCAATCTGCAACAACAAAAGTCACACTAATTTTACTTTAATTTGAATTACACGCATAACTAAAACATTTACAACTATCAAGTGCAAAGGGTATTTTTTCGTAGTGAATGAAGAGTTTTGAGTTGCTAGTATTTAGTTTTATTTTTTTTCCAATCACATGCCAAAATTATTTGATGGCACGTCTATACCTCATTAAACACTTCTTGAGAAAAATTGGCACGTTGATCAATAAAGTTTCGCCATCCCTGGTCTAGTTATTGCTATCGTAATTTCTCGGCTATAATTTAATTCTGGCATCGATAATTTTTTTCTTGGGTTTGAGCAGAGCTTTTGTTTTGCGACTGCGTTGGCATCAAAAACCGTGGTAGATGAAATTGCGGGCTCAAGGTGTGGCCGCGGTAGCCGAGTGGTATAGGTATCGGATCGTGGCTTGCCTTGTCACGAGTTCGAGTCCAGTACCACTAAAGACCCGCCGTGTAGAGCAGCGATGCACGTTAAATCTGTCGAGAGCTGAAACGTCCTCCCGTTGGTGTGGTGTGGTAGTTAGGAGAGGGGGTGCCAGCTCAGGTGTCGTCCACGTCACTTGACCATGGTTCAAAATTACGTGGTCCCTCGCCAAAAGCCCTCGTGTAGCTGAACAGTGCGACGTTAATATTCAATCAATCAATCAAGCGGGCTCAAGGTGTTATGGCTTCATTGGCAAGGGAATTGGCCATCTCGTTCCCTTCGATGTCAACATGGGCCGTTATGTATTGGATGATTTGCTCAATGCACCCATAGAGAATAGAAGAGAATTGATTTGAGGTGAGCCCCATTTTTCCTTCCTTGATGGCCTCAAGAGCAGATCTACAATCCGAAAGCACAATGATGCCGTCGGAATTAGCGATATTTGTCGATGTAAGGTAAATATCTAGGGCTGTCCTTATTGCTATGAGTTCACACGCTAAGTTGGAAGCAATTGAGATCTTGTGCTTTGAAGTTGTATTATTTGGGTACTTAAGAAAAAGACACCAGATCCACCCCTATTGCACTCTGAGTCTGAAGAACCGTCGGTGTAGGCAGTTACTAAACGAGGCCTCATAAGGTCGATGATTGTGTCCATGCCCTTCCTTTTAATTGTGTCCTTATAGAGCAGGAATAATAAATATTAATGAAATATTCATATTATATTAATTCACATAACTGAGAAATATTTTCTGTTACGCACTTCATATTGTCAATCTGGACAAAATAGCTCAAATGTTTTTGCTTTTTTCTTTTAAAAATGGCAAGAAATGTATTTTTAAAAATTCTCTCGGATAAATACATTTTATTTCTTTAAAAGTTCATTTTGTTAAATTAAAGGTTCATTCATGTGTGTTAAAATTTTCAAGATGAAAAAGGCCCAGGAAAGGAGTAATTTGTCCATTTTTTTAACACATGATGCCTCAGTGGCGTACATAGATTTTCTTTTTCCTTAGGAGGGGGATGGATACATTCTAAAAAAAAAACGTGAACAAAAGTGCCGAAATGTATTCTTTATGTTAAAAATTAAAACCGTTGAGATCTATGTGTGTGTAGGGAGGTTGAGCCCCCAACTCAACTCCTACCCTTGTGCGTGCCAATGTGATTCCCTGCATACTTTTTTCCTATTTTCTTTCCCCCAGAAGATTATCAAAATATTTGCTTTCACAATTTAATAACTACTGTTATCCCAAAATGCAAAATATAATAAAGGTAGCTTTACATTTAACAAAAACTATCAAGCAAAGAACATTCCATCCTTGTTTTATATAAAAACTGTTTATTTTATTTCTCTCATTCTTTTTTTTATGACTTTTTTAAATTAAAAGTTAACGGAAGATATATTGCGTCTCTAAAAACAATAAATTAAATAAACAACTGAACAATGTTTATTTTTGATATTATCAATTCATTTCAGTTAATGAAACTTAAGCTTGGATTTTTAAAGTATGTTTTTTATATTTGAAATATATTCTTTATTTACAGTACAAAGACCACCCAACAGGTGAAAATAATTGAAATTCTGACCGTTGTTTCAATGGAATGATAATTCAAAGCTATAAGTCTTATATGAAATAAAATTTTCATTTACAGTGTACAAAACCCTTGCATTAAGAATAATTATTCGAAGGAAGCAGCTTACGTAGGGCAAATAAAGAAAATTTATTTATTTAAATATGTTCTATTGCCACTTTTGAATTTGAAAAAGAAATCTATATCGGTTATGTTTTTAACCACATTTTAAGGATACAGTTACAAGAATTTAGATTTTGTGTTATTTACTGTATTAAGAAAAACAAAAAGTTAATAATTATTAGTGCGGCTTATTACTTAAACTTTAAGCTCATAATCCACAAATAACATTACTCCTAAATATATTTAAATATCACGAATTTTTTTTCCAACTCAGCTAATTTTGAATTCATTTTTTAACAAAATCTAAAAATAAAACAATTAGCTACTGAATAAGAATATTAATTGAAGAATTAAAATATACCTAGCTTAATTTCGATACTTATAAAGTAATATGTCAATAAGAGTCAACATATATTCGTTGGATTATCGATTTTTTTAAGGAACGATATCTATTTCTATTTAATTATTGTCCTACACTTAAAAAAGTTTTTTAAAAATGTGGAAATGGATAAATATTACTTTATGCATTATTAAAGTATATGTTAAACTTTTAAGAACAAAAAATTACGAAGTCCTTTCTAATAATTTACGTTTGTCAGAAAGACAATAAGATATTCTTCAAGATAAGATTTCTATTCAATATTGCTTTTACAACTATTAAAACATAGTGAAAAAAAGAATTCAGGCTGAATTTCGGTACCTGATAAAACTTCACTATAATTTTAAACTCAAACAGTAGTTCAAATTGTTATTTAGTAGTCTTCTTTTCAAAGGATTCAAAAAGGAAAAAAAGAAAAAGAATATGAAAGGAATATCGAAAGTGGATATTTTCTTCGCTCCAACTTTTATCTCCTTCTCAAGTATGTTCCGCTTTAATTTTATTGAGTGACACGACATCTCAAAGCACTTTGCATCATCACTCGGTTTTTAGCAGCTCATAAACAAAAGCACGACCCAGCTTCGGTACAGAAAATTCTAAAAAGAAAAAGAGCGGGGGAAAAAAAAAGAACGTTATCTACGATCAGATCCTAACCCCTCATCGTGATGCACGGAGACGTCAACACATAACAACGAACAAAAAGAAGGCGAAACAGAACGAAAAAAAGAATTAACAAGACGGAGATAAACAAAAAAAAGAGGAACGAAAGAGCAACAACTGCGGTAAAGTAAGGCGATTCTCGAATAACGCGTTACGGGTTATTGGCGACCGCATCACAGAAGGGCGCATTCATTGGGTGGGAAAACGGCGGAAGGAAATAGTGCCTCTCTGCGCAAGATGAATGACATACTTGAAACTGTCTTCCATGTTCTTCGTTTACGGAGGTCTAAAAAAGAAAAGTTTCGGAGAGAGAGCAATTTTGAATCCGCTGTTAACTCGTGAATAGACCTAGTTATCCTAGAAGAGAGATCCCTTCTGGTCCTGATCACTCTTACTTATTTTTAATTTTGTCGAACAAGATGACATCGCGTAATTTTCGGGTTTAAAGTAATTTTTAATTTGAATTTCTTGAAATTTTGTGAAATAAAACAATTACATTATCCTTAAAGTTGTGAAAATACTTCGTTTAAATGCATATTTAGCGATTTTGTCTGGAAAATAGTTGTATGTGTTAGTGTTTATCAGAATCCGCGCTTAAGCACTTTTTTGGAAGTGGAGTAATATGTAGACGAATTAATTTAATTATTTTAATTCCCCGGATGCTAAGGAATCACTGAAAAAAATTCTAAATATATCGTTCCTCTCCTCAAAATAAAATATGTCTATAATGTTTAACAAATTCGATATGCAGTGTAAATTAAATATTTAAATTTCCAATAAAACTAAAGGTTGAAAGTCAACAAATTTCAGTCATATTTTCTTTATTTGTTAATCGTATACACTTACGATTTTTATTCTCAAGAATACAGTTTGAATTCGAATGAAATTTTAACATACATCAGAAATCTTAATTAAAAGCTTAAAAATACTTGATTTCTTAAAACTGTCTTCGTGAAATGTACGAGATCCTGAGCTAAACGCGCAGCACATTTTCAGACAGTAAAGTTTACTACATTGCAATTTATACAACTGTTTATAATATAGCATTTTTAAAATTTCAGAATACTCTATAATTAAGTGAGTTTTTATTTTAAAACGTACACGCGGATAGCTCATTTAGCACTACGGTATAAGAGAAAAAAAATGTGAAACGCATTTTAGACCAGAAACAAAAAAGGGTCAACTCATTCAAAAACGAGTAATACAATAAAATAAGCTGTTCTCTGCAGGTATCGTAACCAGAATATAATATTAATTTTGGAATTCCAAATCTAGGTCCTATTCTTTAAAGTTACGTGAAGATAGCTTTTGAGATTAAAAAAAAATAGTTATAATAAAGTTGTTATAATTTCTATCGAACACACACACACAAAGTCTAAGGCCCCCTTTTTAGTGTTATATATATAAAATTACCAAATACTTTACTTATTTTGTCCTTCAAGTTTTTTATTTCCTATAGTTCGGAACTAATATCCATTGTATAAAGATATATGGCTTCTACTTGATTACAATGCTTATAGGTTCAATTTAATGATTAGTTCAAGGGAGGCTAAGACGTTGTTCTATATATATATATATATATATATATATATATATATATATATATATATATATATATATATTGCATATAATCTTTGTTAAATATATGTGGAAAGACATGATTATCATATACTTGATGTGGCTAAATTGTATACCATTATTTGTACATACAGGATATGTTTTGTACGGTACAATCTCAAATCATATTAATTTATCCAAACTCTGCAAAAATTCATCAAGGCTTTGCAGCTGAACGTAGTGATATTCCGAGATCTTGTCCAATGACATGGAAGTAGATAATGAATGAGATATTGTTGAAATGATCACTCAGGTTTGTTGTTCCTGCAACTGGTATCTACTAATACTATGTCCTTGCAGACCAAGAAGTGAATTAAAGAGTGAGATAAATATGGAACAGTTATTAGAAACGTACGCATATAAAGACAACCGTTCAGTAGAAATGTATGTATATGAAATAAGACAAAATTACCACTTCTTCCTCTTGAGTGAAGTTTGTTGACTTTGGTGATTTTGGATCCATATCACCATCCAATTTTAGAATTCCTTTTTAAGTTACTTACCAATTAAATTATGAACAATCTCTTCCCATATTTCAGAGTTTCTCAAACTGTGGGGCGCACCCCATAGGGAGCGTGATAACTCTACGAGGGGGTCGCGAACATATTGAAAAGTCGAAAATAAGAGATTATTTAAAAGTTAGTTATTTGCTAAATCTAAAAAAAAAATTAAATTAAAAAAAATACACATTTACACTGATATAATACACTTATAAAAGTATCAGTACTGCACAATGTATTTTAGAATTAGTTTAACAATACTAAGTTAAGAACGAGTTTTATAACTACCAGTGACCCCATGGGCTTGTCATATACAAAACTATAAGCGAAAATTAACTCTTATCTTAATAATTTGTACGGTTTATAATTAATCCCTTAAATGCCAATTAAAAGTTATGGGATTCGCTCCCCCGTACCACCGTTTTCCACTTAAGCACGCGTATGGGATGTACTGGGGGAGGGGGGAAAAAATAAAAATAAGAAAATCCTCTGAATTAAGTAAATTCTTCGTAAAGACTGTCAAGGTCCTTTTATTGCATTCCAAGGCCTTCGGAGTAGTTTTATAGATAGCAGTGCACCACAGAAAAGATCGTACTTGGGAAAGGTGTATATATACTTTGGCTGAGCGAGACGTTTATGTACGTCGGTGGCACTTAAGAGGTTAAAATTGTATTGTAGCTGTAGCATCGAAGTATAGTATATTGAATTCAATACATTGTTATTGTATGAAGGGGGAGGGGGAAGGCGCGATGAAAATTGCGATTGAATATTGGGTCGAAAAAATTGAAAGTTTAAGAAGCACTGCCATATTCACATTGAAATATAACTTTAATTTGCTTTTCCAGGGACACAATGGAGGCCTTGATCGGCGACCCTTCTTATCTCCATTCCCCATTCCGAGCCCTCCTGGAACATCCAGAACGAGAGGACCTCCAGGCAGCCCTTGCGAGAGAGAACCTCTTGGGACTTCGGGCCCCGATCCTATCCTGGAAGCCCGCAGGACCTTTGCCTTCTTTCACGGACACTTATGGCATGCTGGCAAACCTACCAGCTATGTATGGCATGAATCCCAACAGTCGGGCGATGTGGGCCCAATGGGGACCAGCAGGACTGAGCCATCATCTGGGACTTCTATGCGCAGCAAATGCTGCAAACGCCCAGCCATGCACCGGTGTGCTGAGGCCTTCAGCGTCTGCGGACGCATACGGCCTGCACAGATATATGCCGTATTTCTACGGTACTAAGAAAGACTCTCCAGAAGCCAGCAAAGACAGTTCCAGCAGTCACACGCCTTATAGGTGAGAGTCTGCCGCTGGTGATTGGTTGGACTTGAAATGGTGGAAAGTGGAAGTTAGTTGACTGTTTTCCAATTTGATGACTTATTCCTTCGGAAGTAGAATATTTCCCGGTAATGTATTGTTTGGTGACTGTGGTAAACTTTGTACAGATCTTGGAACCATTTTCAACGAACGATTGTAATTTGAAAATTTAGCTCTTTATAGGAAATATAAGTACATTGAAATTTCGAAATTTGTGTACTGTATTCTCAAAGCAAACAATCAAATGATACCAAACAGAAGTGCACAAATTGATTTGATGATACTTTAAGTATTATAATATCTTTGAGAAGAAAGTATAACTGTTGGTTTAAGAACACTTTTTGGATTTTTTTCACATTCTTGTTTATAATTACATTTTTTTGTTTTTGCGAAGAGCATATAATTTAAAAGCTGAAATTATTGCCAGTTTTTTTAAAGAATCTGTAAAGATAGATAGAATTTTAATTTGTTATGATATTTTATAATTTTATTTTGAGGGAACTGGTGCTCTTGAGTTATTTTAATTGAAGAGTGTATTAAGACTAAATACAGAGCCTGTTGTCTCATCTGATTGTTTGCTTTTCACTTTAAAACGTTGTAGAAAAGGTGCTTTTCGTGCTTCCAATCTGGAAGGAATTAAAGTTATGATTATTGTACAGTTTTTTCATAGAATGAACGAGAATCAACTTTAAACATTCAATTGAAAATTTATATTGATGCTGGCATCAAAATTAAAAACCTTTTCGAGTTTACTTGTATTGTATAATAATAAGAGTAATCAAATCCAAGCACAATTTGAAAAGCTCAAGCACAGCTCCTAAACATAATTTCAGTATTTTTATTTGATTCTAAAAAGAAATTTTTGCATATTTAAGTTTTAACAATGTGTACTGCTATAAAAAAAAAACAAACTAAAAGCATATTTGAGTTACAATGTGTTGCTGGAAAAAAAAACTTAAAAGCATATTTGAGTTGTAATAATGAGTATTGCTGGAAAGAAAACTAAAAGCATATTTGAGTTACAATGTGTTGCTGGAAAAAAAAAACTTAAAACCATATTTGAGTTGTAATAATGAGTATTGCTGGAAAGAAAACTAAAAGCATATTTGAGTTAAAATAAGTGTTGCTGGAAAAAAAACTTAAAGCATATTTAATTTACAATGTGTTACTGGGGGAAAAAATTAAGGCATATTTGAGTTGTAACAATATGTAACACTAGAAAAAAAAAGACCTAAAACATATTTGACCAACAATAGTACGAATTGTTTGAAAAAACTTGAAACGTATGAGAGAATAATTTTTTATTTAAAGCAATTTACGTTTCAGCTCCCTTTTAATGTTTAATTTCTAAAAAACTAACTTTTCAAAAACTTCCAAAAATTATTAAGCATAAATATGTAAAGATTATATTGTTTTCTTAATGATTAGAATTTCAGATAGGAATTTCTTTAAATAAGTTTTACTAAAATAAATTCCTGCATAGGAATCTATTTTAGTGTTATAATCTATGAATTTTGAATTCATTTATACGCATAATTATAGCAATATTATTAAACAAAAAAAGTTATAAACATAAAACTTCTTGTAAGCAATGGCCTAAATTCATGTGACGTCATAATCACGTAACTGCAATCACGTGATTATGCCATGTCACAGTCGCAGGATAAATGCAATTTCGTGTCTGCAGCCAATCAGTTCATACGCTGCGTTGTTGCCAACTTTTGTGTTTTACAAAAACTTTTTTAAAAAAAAAAATACGCATTTCTCAATAATAATAAGGGACATAAGTAAAGAAAATGCACTTGATTTAAAAGTACACGTGCAATATGAGAAATCTTCAATCAGAAAAAAACACATGCATCAACGAGGGGAAAACATTAAAGTTAAAGTACTTTTGTTGGTCGGAAATACTTAAGCATATATATGAAAAATATTTGAAAAAAAAATACTCTTGCCTTTGTTTCGATAATATATCACAAACAACAAAATTTTCAATATGGAATGCTTTTATAATATTGTCTTTCTTTTTCCCTTACTATAATTTCTATTCTTTATATATTTATAAGTTTTTTTTTTGTGATTTCTATTCAAATGTCCTTGTTCCTAATTGTATATGAAAAGGTTAGAAAAAAAGTGTGATGTGAAAATGCTCAAGCAATTAACTTTCAATGCAGTGTTAACATTATCGCACTGAAACTAGTTATCAAATCCTCTACATGAAAGAAAAAATAATAAAAAACTTTGAAAGAAAAATTGTTGTGTATTTCCTTTCTTGAATTGTATCACAAATCCAATACTACTTGTATAGGAATTTTTTCTTGAAAAAAAAATAATAATTAGATTAGCTTACTGAATTTAGCATGTCATTCGATATCACAAGTATTTTATTTAAATCTGTTAAAAATCCAATTAATTATTTGTAATATAATTTTTTCTAGGCATGTAATGAATTTATGATTATTTAAAGGTACATGGTATGATTTACGCAAAAATTTTTAATTTAAGGATTTTCAAAATTTTTTTGGTTGCTTCCTATCCTAAAAAAGATTTTGTGCTCAAAATTTCATTAAAAAGCTAGTCTAATTTTTTAAGGAAAAAAACTTAAAATTTGCGTAGTTATTTTAAAATGTTACTTCTCCTACAAAAATTTACGTACACACATAACATTTGATTTACAAGAACGTCAAACTATGTATAACAAAAATTGGCATGGGTTTTGCGATAACATGTTTGGTATTCGTACAATACTTCTTTTTATTAATGCTTATTGAAAATTCCTTAAAAATGTATAAATTCTGAGTACAATTATTTTTAAAAAAATAAGTATTGTTTTGATTTGTTACATGTACTATTAGCAATACGTAAAAAATATTCAAAGCATTAAGAACAATAGAAAAAAAAAGCCTTAGCATTTTAAATGAAAAGATAAACTAGTTATTTTATCTTTCTGAGATAAGTAAGTTTAAAATTTTGATTTGCCATAGGGATGTGAATAAAAAGGAACGCAAAATCTATCATAATTCTGCGTTTCTTAAGTATAGAGCGTTCAAATTTTGTGAGGTTAAAGAAAAGTATATAAAGAATAATTTAGGCTAAAAAATTAGATTGCATTTTTTGACCGATTTTTGTCAATTGAATCGTACTGTGTCCCCCTTTAAAGTACAGTTTAAATTTTGCTTCTTGAAATAAGATGCTTGTAATAAATATTTGAGAAGTGTAATGAAGCAGTTTATGGACATGATCTAAATTTATTCACATTTTAATTAGTTATTTACTTGTGCTTTAAGAAATATTTATTTATCTGAATTGGTGTTAACGTAAAAAGAAGTTTTCATATTTGGCTTTGAGTGAATATTAACGTCGCACTGTTCAGCTACACGAGGGTTTTTGGCGACGGACTACGTAATTTTGAACCATGGTTAAGTGACGTGGACGACACCTGAGCTGGTACCCCCTCTCCTAACTACCACACCACACCAACGGGAGGACGTTTCAGCTCTCGACAGATTTAACGTGCATCGCTGCCCTACACGGTGGGTCTTTAGTGGTACTGGGCTCGAACTCGTGACAAGGCCAGCCACGATCCGATACCTTGACCACTCGCTTACCATGGCCTGGGGCCTGGATGCAAGAAACCATTAGGGGTGCTAATTTTTTTGTAAAATAAAAAAATAAAAAATTTCAAACACGAACATATATTACAAATGCATGTTTATTTAATGTGTAATTTTGTGTTTGCTAATACATTAATCACTTCAGTAAAATTAAAGTTTTTTGCAATATCTTTTGTCGATACTTAATAGAGCAAGTGTATTTAAAAGTTCTGCACGTATTCTTGACTGAAGTCAATTATTTAATAACTTTAATTTGATGGAAGAGCGCTCAGCACTTGCTATAGTAACTGGCAAAGTAAAGAAAAGTTTTAACGCAGTTAATACATACAGAAATAACTCATTATAATTATTATTTAATATGCATTGTGCTATGTCTTGTGCGTTATTTACATACTTTTTCCTTTGAAATCAAATCCCTAAGTAAACCAATTGCCTTGATTGGGTTTTTAACTACATTTCTGTTATAAAACTTTACAAAGTTTTCGGAACATTTAAAAAAATTTTATTTCAATTATTTGAAATAAGAAATAATATTTGGTATACTTTTAAATCTCTCTTCTATTTGTACAATAACAACATCAATTACAGTGCTAGAAAAACAACATCTAAATTCCTCTCTACCGGGTCTTCTTTAGCTTCATCTTCAGCTATTTTGGGAAATAATCTTTTTTCGAATTCATCTTTCAGGAAAATTCTTTGAGATGTTAAAATTACATGCTAGCACTTTTGTTTCGTCTAAAAATGTGTTAAGTTTCGAATTTTGTTGTTAATTTTATTGACCAAACTGAGTCGTGTTTGCTTGAAATAGTTTATTAATAGTGTTAATTTCGGGTAATAATGCGAACTCAGTGGCGTAACAGAGAATATTAGCCCCACCCCCTCCCCCAACAAAGCCAAGTTTAGGGCTCCAAGCCGGATCTTACAAAGAACTGCAGAGCTATAACATAGGGTTTGAGTCCCCTAGAATCCTATCCACCCCCGCGATGTGGGGTGTGGGGGTATACGTTACGCTATTGTGCAAACCATATAGTTAAACATAAAATAAATAGCATTTCTTGTATTGAATCCAATAATCTTATCTTTGGATACCGCTATATTAACGTTACAATTATAAATTCTTCCAGTTTAGGTGATGATCCTCTTGGAAACAAAAACTAAATACTCGCATCACCAACTTTTACTTTGAAGATTGTCGAAATTCAAAGATCTTTAATATTGTTTACGATATTTTTTCTTCATACTGAGAATGATAGAAATATTCTCAATTTTTTTGTGTGTGTACAAGAGCACATTATTTTAGCTCTTTATCATGTTGAGAATCCTTCAATAGTGAGTCCTGGAACATAGCATCAGCCGCCCCCCCATTCGAAATGGTCGGCCCTGAACGGAACGATTTGTTACTAGACTTGATAGCAAATGCACTGCGTAGTACAAACATTTCTAAATGAAGGAAAAATAAAACTGAATCATTTTTCCCTTTTCCTTTCATCTCTTAATGTTTTTACAAAAGACCTTGGTTAAAAGACCAGGGGCACACACAAGTGGGGGGTTCCCAGGTCTGGACCCCATCCCCTGAAACCCTTGATTTTTTTCGATTGATTATAATCCTATGTGTATAGTAAGTAAAATCTATTTAAGTAATTGTTTTTCTCATTAATTTTGTTCATTAATGGTAGTTATTTATTCAATAATTAATTTTTTACTCTTTTTTGTTCCCGAAAATTGACAAAATCAAAAGAATACGTTGAGCAGAGTATTGGAGCATCATACGAGAATGGCGGACCTTCGCCCCTGGCACCCCCCCCCCTTTAAAAAATTCCTGTGTATGCCACTGTAGAAGACCAATGTACCGAATGAGGGGAGGAAGAGTTCATCCTCAAAACGAGAACTATAATAACACAATGAATCCTTTTACGACAAATTTCAATTTTTATCTGGATTATTTCCCCATTCCAAATCACTTTTGTTTTAAAAACAAGGATTCGAACATGTTAGGACCCTTAAAAATTCGAACCATTTTCACTCCATAAATTTCCCCGAGCTCAGACGAGCCAAAGCGAGAAGTCACTTGGAATGAAAGCTTAAAATTGGAGCGGAAACAGATAATTTTCGCAAACGAGAAAATTCCCATCGTCGAGGGCGAGGGGGTCTGCAGACCTCACAGGTCGAGGCTGACACTCGATACAGAAGACGGAGCGTAAAAATACGCGCAGAATGCCATCGCCCATGAAAGCACGGGAAGCAAAAACACGGCAGCTAATTAACCTCTCATGTTAGATCCAATGTATTTACAGAGAGGGAGAGTCCTTTCTCAAAATAGGCTTCCGTCTCTTTTCATCATCTCCGGATTTTGAGAAGGGTTCATGAGAGACAGACAGAGCAATGTTTAAAGGGATGCAGAAATCGCATTCCAAACTCGTATTCTTTTTCATCTTTTCATAAATCTAGTTCTAATTCATCTTGTTTTTTGTCAGGGAACCTTAGAAATATGCATACCACAATCTGAGATTAAGTCTGTAATGTAGCGTTTCTCAAACTGGGGGGTGCACCCTCCTGGGGGACGGGATAACCCTACGAGGGGGGTGCGAGCATATTGAAAAGTCGAAAACAAAAGATTATTTAAACAAAAATTATTAATTTACTGAAAGTAAATAAAAAAAAATTCTAACATAATAAAGTATTAAATACACATTTGCACTCATATAATACCCTCATAAATGTATCAGTAGCGCACACAGGAATTTTTCTAGGGGGGGAGTCCAGGGTCGAAAGTCCACCATTCTTGTATCATGCTCCTTTTGATTTTGTCAATTTTCGGGAACAAAAAAACAGTAAAAAACTCATTATTGAATTAATATATTAGCATTAATTAATAAATTAATTATTAATAACAAATATTTGATTAAATATTACGTACTATATACTTAGAATTATAATCAATCGGAAAAAAAACAAGGGCTTTG
>BMAV01027825.1:5559-34022 GCA_019973955.1 Trichonephila inaurata madagascariensis | reverse complement strand
AATCATTTTATTCTTACATTAAGAATTATTTTTTACTTTTTAGTTCGATTCACTATAGAAGAGTGTTTTTTAGTTTTTTAAAACTATAATTTATTATTCAATTTTTAGTTCGATATACAATAAAAGCGTGTTTTTTTTAGTTTTTTAAGCTATCATTTACTTATTTCCATTTTGAGATAAACTGGACAATTGTTAAAATTACGGTAAGAAATTGTTGACGAATCCTAACCTTTTTCCATTAAAGAACTTTTTTTTGTTTGTTGTATTTGTTTTAACCATGAACGTTTTCTCTTTAGGGTTGTAGCATAATCTTTTACTCTCCAAATCTGGAAATGAAAAATCGTTAATTCTGATGATCCTGATCAGGACAAGAGAACAAAATTATTAATGCATTGTCATCTGTCCTTGACAAGTGTGCAAAATTTCGAATTAATCTGACCTTTTAAAGTGGGTAAAAATCGGGTTTAAAGATTCCGTTACATACAGGTGAAGCTAATAAAAGCATGTTAAAAATTATTTAAGATTAGTATCAAATTCATTCAACTCCCAAATAATAAGAAAAATACTGCTGTATCTTATTTTTGAAAACTAACTTAATTATTGGTTGAAGGGGGAGCATTTGAAAAAGGGACTAGGTACATCTTGTTGGTAGCCAGAACAATTGCCTCTTAGTAGCTGAAAAAACCGCAATGAAAATAAATGTTCCTTTGTTAAAGTTTTTCTGTTTTAGGACAGAAGAAGGCAGTAGATATAAGATCTACAAAATTATAGAGTTGTAGAGAGATTTCACTCTATAATTAACACTACTGAGTGAAACTCTTTGAGAAACTAGAACATTTTGAAATAATTAAATAATTAAAGGTGTTTATTTTTTCAAAGAAGGTGTGTTTTCCAAGTAAGTATACAACATTATTTTTTTTACTAATTTACTTAATATTACAAATATTTTTTTTTCATTTAAGTATTTCCTTAAAAATTTTCGTTTTTTATTTTCTTGTAACGCTACTTACAAGTAAGTTGGTAAATTGAAACTATCTGCTTTCAAATTTATATTGAATGCAGTCGATATTTTATTAACGTAACACAATTTTTGTAAGATTTTATGGGGAACAATAATAATTTTTATTTTTATGTCCTTAATACTCGTATTGGTAAAGGAGAAATAGTACAAAGAAAATAAAATTTTAAAACTCGATACTTTTTGATTTTGGGATTGAACGATAAATTACTTATTCAGTGATTATTTGGAAAGTCTGGCACTAAACTAAGAAATTAAACGATTTTTAGTAATATTATAATTACTGAATTAATTATTCATAATCAGATTAATTTTTATAAAACCACAAAAATTTGTCTTAAGTGAGAACTTTTACTTGCATTTAAGTTAAAATAATTAATGAACTTTAAATCTGTTCAGGAACGAAACAAATTTTCTGAAATTAGGGGGGAAAATGGTATAATGGTAACGGTCTTCTGCATATTTAATCGCGCGCAATTTTTGGTCTGAAATGAAAAAGCAATGGATAAAGTAATGGAAAAATTCTCTCCGTATTATAAATTTCACATGACGTGAAAAAAGGCTGAAAAGAATGTCAAATTAAAAAAAATAATTTGTAGGCCTCGAGACAAAGTAGCAAGCAAGCGACCTGTCTTAAAATTCTGATCCATTTGACCCTATTTTTTATCACTATTTTTTGAATTCCTGACATACCTTTTGATAATGACTTCAGGTTCAAATGAATTTCGAAACAAACGACGCCCTTAAATGTTAATTTTCATACTCTTTTCCCTTTCTAATTGCATTTTTGATCTATTGTGAACTTTTATTGGAGGCTAAAATGTTTCGGTTGATACAAATGTTTCTATCGATCAACGGAAAATCTTTTCACAACTGATTTAAATTTTAGCAATATTTTAGCAATTTTCTCGTTTTTTTATTAATAACAAGAAACACAATGGCTTCCTTTATTTTGGAGGAAATTAAATTGTTTACATATTTGAAACTGTTAAAGTAGTTTGCATTTTATTTAAGTGATATGCCTTCGTGAACTAGTTTCCTTATTAGCAGAAAGTTATATTTTTCTAATGTAAATCATTTGAGTTTACACAGACAATAATATCATCTCCAGCAATTTTATTTTTAACTCTTAAGGTCGCAGTTTTAACTTTATTTTTCTTATTTACCCAGTTAATCATAACAAGTTCTATCAGTAATGCTTAACAATATCCTTAAAGATAAAGGATTAAGATCTCACCAGAGATCAAGGGCCCCGATGACCATTTTACTGTAATTTGAGTTTACATTTAGTTTGTAACAGGATAGTATAACTATAAGTAATAAAATACTTGATACTATTTATTTAGATATTAGAATTAGTTTTGGGATTTGCTCTAGCCCCAATTTTAGTGGAAATGTCTAGCAAGTTTACAAATGTTTTTTCTAAGAATTTTACAGTAGAATTCCTCTTTCGAAGCTGATCATAAACAATTTAATTTTTTATTTTCAAAACCTCTTTTGTACACGTTTTTCGAATCGTTTATGCAACTAACGCTACATGTACGCGCATAATATTTTGTGGACTATTTGATGTGATACAACTAAAGAAAAGCTGTGATAAATTTACACGTGAGATTTACCTTTTTAAGCGATAAGAATATGATTTGATTTTAATTAACCTCACACTATAAAGCAGTGCAAGGGCTATTGGTGACGAACCTCGTAATTTTGAGTGGCAGTCAAGTGATGAGGATGACACCTGAGATGGAACTTCCTCTCCAAACTACCGCACCACGCCAACGACAGGACGTTTGAGCTCTCGACAGATTTAACGTGCATTAGCCCCTCTACACAGTGGATCTTCAGGACTCATATTTATGAAACTTCGGCCATGTGTGCAAGACCATAACCATTAGACTACCGTAGCCCCAACTAGTACATTACTAGTCCCATAGCCTATTTGCATAAATAAATTTCGAGAAATTAAAGTAGATTCTTTAAAGCAACGCGGTACTCGACCTTTTCCCCCCGGGCCGGAAACACATGATAGGTGTTTCTCGAGGGCCGCAAACGCATGACAGTTATTTCATGCGGGCCGCACCATGTGGATAATGGAAAAAATACACCGTAAGACCAAAGCAACATTGACAAACAAAATTGATCAAAATATTAGAACTCATTTTTGGCCTTAATTTTAATCCTATATTAACTTTTCTATCAAACACACGCACAAATATTTATTTTTACGAATTTTTTACTGGGTTATGGGATACATTCTATTTCCTTTCATCTATGACCAGGCCTCTTGCTTAAATACTACTATTAAATAAACAAATTGATGGCAAAATTGGTAGATTTGGTTGCTTGATTGATAGAATTTCCTGCTAAATTTTTAGTATATTGTGCTCCAATAATTGAATTTCTTAGTGCAATGGGCCATGTCCGGGCCACTCAGATAAAGCCGCAGGGTCGCAGGCTGAGTATCACTGCTCTAAAGCAATTCTTACCAACCTTTTTATTACCGTGGACCGTTCAACGTTTGATAACTTTAGAGTTGATTGTTTATATTTTGGACTGTTTTGATTTAATAATTTTAATTTAATTTTGCATTTAAATATGCATTCCCAGTAAAATACAGTTACACCAAAAATGAATATAAAGTGATTTAACAAGGAATATAAATTAAATTCCAAGGAAAGTCACGCAAAGCCAAGAGAAATACACCACCAGGGGCGGCTCTAGGGCCGGGCGAACCGGACCCCTCCCTGGGGAGGCAAATTTTAAGGGCGGTAATTGGATGCAATTTGAGAAATATATATATATATTTTTGTTGCAAAATTTTTTTATATATCTTCTGAAATATTATTGGGTTGAAATTTAGTATTTTATTGAACGTATCTTAATTCCTTATTTTGCACTCTCTATGATTAATGCCAGTTTTCTTTTCTGTTGAAACTTGAAGGGTTCGAGGCGGGAGAACATGTTAAATCATAAAGTTGGATATGTTTACTCATCTTTCACTAGTAACTTTCTTCCCATCCCGGATTGGGGCCACAACGGACATTCCTTTCACCCATACGATGTCCGGTTTCAGCTATCTAAATGGGACAAGAGTAATTAGAGTTTTTCGTCGATAGAGAGCCAGATGAGAGGTTTTATTTTAATATAGAGTGCAGATACTATAAGTTAAAATAAATGCTTATGAGATCCCCACCATCAGTAGTCTCTTTTTCGAAGAAATTGGCCTGTTGAAATGGCGATTCCTTCTCTTACATTTTACTCGTTTCAAATAATAACAGGTAATTATGTTCTTAATTTCGAATTATTTTGTATTTTTTTAAAACTTAAAATAACATATATAATTATTATGCTCCCTTTTCGATCTCAAAAAGTATTCTACAGATGTATATTATGTGAACAATTCATCTTTTTTAATTGTAATTTTTTGCTTTGGCGAGAGAAGTGGCAATTTCCCTTTTTGTCCGAGGCAGCAAGGCTACTAAAGCCGGCCCTGGTAGGGCCTCAGCCTCGAAGGGGCCTCGCCTGAAACTCACCCTCAATAAGATCATGATCCAAAACATTTTAATCGTCAAATGTTGTTTCCTGTCATATTTTAGAAATACTGGTCATTTAAACAAAAAGCCAACTGGTAAAAGTGTAGTATTATGTTATAACCGTCGTCTCTGTCTAGGTCTAGGTCAAGATGTTTTGTGTTTGGGTTTGTGAGATTGTGAGTCAAGAACACACTGGCGTAGCTAGTTCTGAGAGGGGCCTGTATCAAAATTCCTTCGGGGCCCTTTTTCTGATATATGCGCTCTGTTAATGGGATTGTAGTTACACGTGTTGGGGCCCCTGTAGCTCCGGGGCCCCGTATCATTGATAAGGTTGATATGGCAGTAGCTACGCCCCTGCAAGCACATTTATTTGTTGTTTGCAACCGTTTGTATTTGCATTTGACCGTATGCTATACTGTCTTTTTAAAAGGGTCACAACTGGGGCCTTTTTTTTTTTACTTAAGGCACAGGGCCTCAAGAAGTCTAAGGATGTCACTGGGGATCACTGCTCTAAAGGAAAAAGAATTCTGTAAAACAAAAGAAAAAAAAAACACCTATATATATATAACTATAAATAGAAAAGGAGAATCTCACTGCCTCCCATCTTGCAAATATAAAGATTAACTGCTAGTCTCTTTCTTTTTTTTTTTATCCATACATATTTCTTTTCATTTCCACAGAAAACATGCAGTGCTCACAAAATAACATTATCTAAAATCTTCACACGGTCACAAGCTCTTTCCTGAGCTGGTGATTCAAAGTGATAATTAGCGGAGGAATCCAGCACGCCACTTCGGATAACTATCTTTACCACATCAAGCATCAGGCTTTTGGCAGCTGCTATCTCCAGCGGAGCCTCGCAAACTTTGGAACGCGTGCTCTTGCAAGAGATAGGGGGAGAAAAAGACGAAGCACCAACAGTTCTTCAGATTAGGACCTTGTGTCAATATCTGAGAAGCAATCCCGTGTTGCTGCTGTCTCAACGCGCGATTATTCATGTCTTTCTCCAGCACAAGCCGCGGTTACAAAATTAGAATCTTCCACAGACTTTGTGGTATGCATAGGAAAACCTTCCATCTCTCTCTCCTTTTTTTTTGTGGCCATTAAACTCGTTGCCTCACTGTCAGTGAAATTTTTCTCTCGCGCGCTCTCGTCTTCCCCCTCCCCATCCTGCGAACTTTCTTTCTCTTCCTTGGCAATTTACCATGGCAACTCTAGCACAGGAAGTTCTTTTGGGCAATTAGAGACTGATGACATAGCAATGAAGGATCCCCCAGATCCACTCGGTAAAATAATGTGATGGAGAGGGAATCATCAGAGGAGAGAGTTCTCGTCTGTCTTTCCTCCGATCATTTGTCACCCAAGACTGAAGGGTGGGTTCTTAAAATTTTTAAGAACTTTGACAGATCTTTCTGCAGTGATTTTGAATTATTGCAGATTTATGATTGCCTTGCATGAATCTCATACCCTTAATTTGACACTTCGGGGGATTTAATTTTAGGTGAATACAATTACTTAAATGTGAGTTGAACGCTAAATTAGTGATAATGAACGTGCGGAAGTTGGATGATAAACTTTTTTTTCCCCTTTGATGGATTGGTCGTCGGGGGCTAAGGGGAGTTTCTTTAAATTTTAAAAACTTAGACTGGCATGATTTTGTAATATATGAGGGAATTTCAGAAAATTCAATACCTAAAATAATTTCAACTACTTTAAGTTGACGAGAAGTCATGTTACAAGTTTATAAACAATTTCAGCACTAAATTACAACAAATGACTGATGGCGCGAGAAAAAAAAAATAGAATCGTAAATTTATTATTATTATTATTATTTCCAATGGGTTGCCTTTGGTGTTTTAGCAATGCAGACCTAGTACATTCCCTGGAAGCTGGTATCTCTTTTTGCTGCGGCACCATATAAGCAGGTACCAATTGCTGCAAGTAATTTTGTAGCCCAGTTTCCTCCCTAGAGGAAGGCAACTGAGCTCTGATGATGCAAACCTGTACTAGGATTTAACTTTGCCGAGAGCTACCAAACGAAACAGAAACTCTAGGGATCTTTTACATGTCGTATGATTATACGACATGTAAAAATGGCAGCTGTCAATTTTCTGCATTATGAAAATCCACTGATTTAGGCCGGGGTCGAGGACATTGCGTGCAGAAGGGCAGCGACAAACCAACCACGCCACCCAGCCGGCGAAATCGTAAATATAAATCTTAACATTTATATCTTCAAAATGTTACTACAGAAAATTGCTACGTGAAGTAAAATAGTATATATTCATATTTAATTTCATTTCCATTAAGTGTATTGGGCTTGAGTGTAAGTTTTCAACGCTTTAGATATTTTTCGGCTTAATAGTTAGCTTCAGTTTCACAATTTGAAATAGAAGATTTAACGTGATTTTATAAGGTGAGTAGAATAGAAAAGTAGCAGTTTATATATTTGAATGCAACTTTAAAAAATATAAAAAAGGCCCATATAGGTAAAATAAACTTCAACTTTCTTTCAAATTAGCAAAAAAAAAAAAAAAAAAAAAAAAAAAATTAAAAAAAAATTAAAAGCCAAACATTAATGAAAAAAATGATACAAGTCTAATTGTAGTATCGTCATAACAAAAACCCAACTTTCAGCTTTTTGATGAAATTTTTTACAGGTATACACACACACAAAAGAGAGAAGATTTATACTGAAAGTCATATTTCCTTGAGGCTTCAAAATTTGTCTAGAGCCCCTAATGATATCATATTTTTTATTTTTAGTCTTTTTCTACTTTGAAATTCTACAGAATATCTTATTTTGCTTAATTATTTTCATCACCGATATTTACATCGAGAAAAACTGTTTAAAGCTCTTTTTTCCTTTTACAAAGGCATACTTCATTAGATTACAAAAATATTGTACAACATTTACTTCTGTTCATATCTCTATAAAAACATATTCTAGGAATGAACGAGTATATGCATCACCACTTTTTTTTTCTATTTCGAATTTTTTGAAATTTTACACTTAAATTTTAAAAAAGTTATTATAAGTCTCTTTTACGTCATATGTAATTTCAATTCCTACTATTATTTTACTCTCACCCTATATATATTTTGTTCAAATTTTCAATCGTTAATAAAATACTTTCTATTCATCCATTCAAGTTCAAATACATTTTTTAAATTTGTAGTGGATAACACTTGATGCTAATACAGTTTTTCTAAATATTAATTCCTTAATTAAATTAAAAATGAATCAATAGTAACAAACAAAAATAATATGTAAGGCATTTGCCCGTGGGTGATGCCTTATTTCTAAGTTATCTTCGTGATCTAGGGGTGTGGGAATGAATGAAGAACCAGCGTTGCCATAATATTAATATCTCTTTATTAAGATCTTAACTTAAACTCTATACAATGGTAATATTTATGTTTAAACTTAGCGGATCTGAAGTGAGAAACACACAATACATATTACCAAATAAGCGCGACCTTAATCCCTATATTTAACTTTACTGCCTATTTCTAATCTCAGTATATACGCCGTTCCCAGTATTAATTTGAACGGTCCTATTTCTATATCCTAGGTAGCAGCAACACACTCGAATCCTCAATGTCGTTTGCTTATCTCGGGTGGAAAGGTATTCACCTTCACTTCAACGCCCTGTCACGGATAGCTGAACACTGAAATATCGGCTTACTTCAGCTTACACGCTTAAACTCAGACTAGCATAATCACTTCCCAAAAGGCCACACCGCTTACGCTAAACTTCTGCTATTTAAGAGGTTCCTAATTTGCATAATCACGCTTCGCTTCTGGATTTGGTTGGAAAGAATTTGCCTTTTTCGGCCCCAAAGAATCCAAGAGGATAATTAATAGAAAGCGTGATGACCCCTCTACAAATAGTCTAACAGCATATATAGAAAGGCAAATTGTTCGTTGGCGTAATGGATAGCACGTTGGACTTCTAATTCAAAGGTTGTCGGTTCGAATTCCACCTGGGATGGCCTAATTTCTCAAAATGTGATTTCTTTTTTTACTATACTATTTTATTAGAATAATTAAATTTAATTGATGAATTGTAAATTGTTACAAAAAAAAAAAAAAAAGTAGTCCAACAACCTATATAGAAAGGAAAAAGGAAAATTTTAAGGAAAATCGCTTTCTATTTTGCCACTTAATATTGTGATTCTGCCATATGTATGTACATATTTGTATTAATTGTAACTATTTAATAAAAAGTAACTAAAATAAATTTTTTCTTTGTTGACCTAAGTAGAGGAATTGACTTAAATTTTTTTTTTTATATATATATTACTTGTTTTTAATCTCATAACAGCAATATGTTTCAAATAAAGAATTGAAAATCTAGCAATGATTTTACATTTCTCTAAGCAATTTGATATCATTTTTGGAAACTCCTTAAAAATTGACAAAAGAATTTTTCCCTTCGCTGTATTTAAAAGAACAAGTTTCAGGCGAGTAAGGGAACTCCTTGCATGTCAGTAGCTTATTGTACATTTATAAACTACTTATGAGAATATAAATATGATTTATGATAAACTAATGGTACATAGGAATTATCGTGAGAAAGCTTTTCCCCGTGCAGTAATTTATCATGAAAAATCAACTAATGTACAGTTTTTAGAGAAAACTGACACACATCTCCAGATGTTAAGTATAGGTAAAGGTAAACTAGTATTTAAATAATTTAAGTTTACTTTAAGAAAGAAGTAAAAAATATGACCTAGTCTTTGTTTCCTTTGGTAAAAGTATGATTTTATACATTCTAGTTATTGTAATTTCACTTCCTATGGGTTCGTAAAAAGATCAGTTCCACGAGCGAAAATTGATAGAAAAGAATAATAATCAGCAGCGCACACAAGGGGGTGTCCTAGGGTTCCGGACACCCCCTCCTTGATTTTTTTTTCGATTAGTTATAAACCTATGAATATATTACGTAAAATTTATTTATGTATTTGTTATTAATAATTAATTTTATTAATTAATGCTAGTTGTTTATTCAATAATTAATTTTTTTTATTGTTTTTGTTTTCGAAAATCGACAAAATTAAAAGAATATGTTGAGCGGCGTATTGGAGCATGATACCAAAAGGGTGGCCTTTCAACCCTGGACCCCTCCTCCTTGAAAATTTTTTGTGTGAGCTGCTGATAATAATACATGGGAGTTTTCTTTTTTCCCATGGGGTTTTCTGTTTGTTAAACATGGTTTATGAATCCCAGGATGTGTTTCGTGAATATTCTCAATTTTCAAACTATCTCCTCATCAGTCCCATCTCCTTTATTCACTTAGCTTTTCCATACTTTTGTACAGATTACGAATTACTTTCTTTCGGTTTTTAGTTTTAACTCAAAATGAATCTTAAAAATTTGAACTAATTACATTAATAATATAACTATATCTTCTAATGGTTGAAGGATAAATAAGAATATCTGGACAAAGAAATTAGTTTTTTTAAAAATAAAAATCAATAAAGAACTTGAGTAATGTTTATAAAAGTTTTCCAGGTATGTTTTAAAACCAATGGACTAAATTCATGATGGTCTCATGATAAAGGCATTCACGTGTTTCCCATTGATTAAAAATTGACATACTAGTTGTTCAACTTGTAAAGTTTAGATAAAATTTGATATGATTGGGTAAAGAGTTCACGTGTTAAAATTTTTCAAACAGTTTTCAAAATTAAAAAAAAAAGCTTATATTATACGAATACTTTTAAATTAAGTACATTTTGTTTAGCTATGTGCATTATTATATCGTTGACAAATATGTACTTTCTAAAAGAAAGTTTCTCCAAAAAGCAGAAGTTGGCAACATGAACTAATTGGTTGGAAACGCGTAACTCAGTTATCTTGTGACTATGACGTCACATGAATTTAGACCATTAGCTTTTTCCTCCACTGATTTATTATAATACATCACATTGTCTGCTGCCATTGATTAAAATACAAATAATACTGATTTTAACGAAATTCGTATAAAGAGAAAATCAAACTGTTTATTTCCCCTCTTTTTTCCCCACAGAAGCAGCTATACTTAGACACGAAACAACATTCGTCAATATTCCTTCCTTGTTATTCTTAGACATCTTTTATCTATTTAGAAAATCAAAGCAAAGAAAAACAAAATAATACGGAACTCTCAAGTAAGGAGCTTTATATTTCATTACATTAAAAACACTCACTGCATTACACCCTTGTTTGAACACTTCTTAAGTAGCGTAGTGCTAAGTCGCGAGTTAAGAGACGATAGAATACGAAAAAAAAAAATATTTCTTCCTATTCTCTGTTTAAATACAAGTGCCTACACTTGTGGAAATCGGATACAGCGAGATAAGAGCATATTAAAAAAAAAGGGAAGAAAGGGAAAAGTGTTCGTATTTATATATGTTAGATACAGAGATGTCGGTTCCATCACAACAAGGCTTGTTTTTATACATTCGCAGTCGGATGTAACCCATCATCTTGCCAACCTCCCCCTCCGTGTCTGCAGCCGGTGACTTTTTTTGACACCCAAGAGCCTTGTGCTGACATTTGCAAATCGTCACCAGGCCTCGCCACCCAAGATTCCGTCGCCAAAGTTCGCGCCAATTTTTTTTTCCGTCTTTTTTTTGCAAAATCCCATTTGCCACGCTTTGTGCGGTATGAACTGAAAACAAAAACACTTTTAAATGTACTCTTGGATGGAAGGGGGGTGGGGGGAATGGTAGGGGGTGTAGATGAGGGTAATAAATTAGGTTCGTTTCAAAATGACTTGAGGATATGTTTTGAGAAGTGGCCTTGCAGCCATTTTGATTAAAACCTTGATGAATTCGGTCATGTTTTACGAGAAAGATATTTCATTTACTTTACAAATGACATTTTTATTCCAAATTACACAATAATAATATAATAAAACTTCAGAACTATAAGCATTTATTTTATTGGCTTATTAACACCGCACTATAAGCAACTGCTGTTAGCGAAAGAATAGTAATTTTGAATCATGGCAGAATGATGAAATCATTTGCTGAATTGATATCCCCGTTTAGCATATCCCCTCCTCGCCGACATAAGGGTTTTCAATCCAAACAAATTTAACGTGTTTGAATTGATTTTCGTTAACGTCACACTCTGAAACAATACAAGGGCCACTAACGACGGGCCTTTTAATTTTGAACTACAGTCAAGTGAGAGGATCCCACCAGAGTGGGAGCACCCTCTTCAAAGTTCCACGCCACGCCAAATAAACAGATTTAACGTGCCATAGCCCATCTATACGGCACATCATCAGTGGCGTTAGGAGTCGAACCTGCGACACGAAAACGCCGATCACGAGTTCATGACCATGACCACTCGTCTAACACAGTCAAACTTTACTATGCGATCTCTACAGGTAAACCTTGCAATCTATTCTTTATGAACGCGTTACTTGTCTTCTAGCCGCGTCGGTATTCAAGAGGTCATGGTCTTGAATTCGTGGCCGGTTTTGTCGCGTCGTAGTTTCGAGTCCTGAAGACGGTAATACTCACTGAATGGGCTGATACTCGTTAAATCTGACGTGGTTCAAAGCCCTCACGTTAGTGTGATGTGGAAGTTAGAAAAGGGGATACTAGATCGACGTTACCTGGCAATGGTTCAAAATTAAAGAGGTCCGTCTCCAATAATCCTCTCATTGCCAAAAAGTAAGACGTCTATAAACTCTCATTTATTTTCGAAGCTTGTTTAATCAATTTATCTCTACACAATATTCACTGCTTAAGAGAGCGTAAAAAAATTCAAAACGTGTTTACGCCGGGTGCATGTGAAAAATTTCGTCTCTTATACACAGGTAAATACTCTTCCATAACTGGTTTTAAAAGCTATATAGAGTATACATTATTGGTTCATTAGTTATGATTGTTGACATTTATTCATCAAATTGTGCTCTGTTTTTACCCAGTGACTAGTTAAGAAACATCAAAACCATAAAATATTACAATTTCTAAGTTACTGTCCTCAGATGCTATGCGCACTTTGAAACATCACCTAGAGTTCCAGGCCGTATTATCTTCCATAGGCTAATCTTAACAAAAATTTAAGAGTCTGCAATGGTCGAGGGAATATTTTTTTGAAATTCATATGGCAGTATAAACTGAAAACTGAGAAGGTCTTGAAAATGGTTGAGGCACTTAGCTCTTAAACTACCATTTTTTTAAAAAGTCATCTGAGCCCGTTTTTCATAAAAAAAATTGTTGGATATATTTTGTTGAAGTTAGTAATACTTGATTATAATTGTGTTAAATGAAGAGAATGACCAATGGTACAAAACAACAAGTGACTTTTGAACTGATAAAATCTTTTCGGAGTTGATGTTAAATTGATTTCGTCTTATCCCATATAAAAATATATTTTAATACACTAACAATTTTTATTAAATTAGACCATTTTGTGCGTGTGAAATAGTACTATCATATGATGATCCTTCTTTTGACTATTTGAGATTTTGCGAAGGAAGCACCAGAAATTTTGTAAAACAATTTGCTTACTAAATTTTTCACCCGTTTGCAAAAGATTCAACAGTCATGAATCTGGTTTTGTTTTATTTTATTAACGGAGTTGTTATTTGTCTAATAAAAAATTATATGCTTTGGAAATTAGATATTATATATATAGACATATTTAAATCAATTACGAATTAGAAGTGACACACACACAGTTGGTTTCATAAATTCTTCTATTTTCTTCTTAATCTAACAATCTGAGTTCTCTTATTAGTATGTCATTAATTATGAAAGCATTGAAATAAAGCATTGTTTTATTTTGTCAACTGTTCGGATTATCGATGCATGCATAATCAGTGCAAATGTGTTTTATTTAAGAGATTTTTAAAGATATTTCGAAATAATTTTAAAATCAAATATAAAACTTTTAATAATTTTTTTGTGACTTATTTACTCATTTTTTTAAAAATTACTCAGAAATTAAAACTTTAAAATTTACTGTCCTAGATTTTCAAAAAAAATATATACTTTTTTTCAACAGATATTTGCTTTTTAATAAAATACACATAAAAATGGATCCACGTCTATTAATAAACCTGTAAATACACATTTGTCTTCACAGTAATATAAATCTTTATTGCTATCAAACAGTTAAATCAATGGAGATGTAAATAAGATTGTATGCATAAACTAAATGATAAAATGAAAAAATTGGGTTTGTAAAAGAGCAGTTCATGATTGTATAAGTTATTTCTCCTTGTATATAAAAAAAAACTTTCAGCCTCATTTCCAGAAACTCTGGCACTGGCGAGAGAATACTTTGGGTTTAAGACTCACCCTGTAAAAATGCGACAACTTTGTAAAATCCTGAAATACAGCCAATCAGAAGAATTGTTCGAAGAATACCTTTCTATGTTTAGCCTCGAGGTATGTCATTGTTGTGTAAACCATTGTTTCCTGTTCTACAAGGTGAAAATGAACACACACACACAAACAGAATAACTGTATCGCTATAATTCAGTTAATAGATTATTTAAATGTTTTTTTAAAAAATGTTTCTTGACCTTCGCCTGACAGAAAATGCATCGGAACTCGAAAAAACGAACGAAATTAGAACAGCATCTAAGACAATTTTTAAACAGAAATTGTTCAGAATAGTGGAAATCTCATACGATAATATCCTAAGAAATACTGAAGAGTATCATATTTCAAAATTTGTGTGTGCGTGCGCGAATCACTATGAATTGAAGCATCCTTAAATGAACAAATAATTTTTATCTTGAAAAGAGAGCTCAGATATAGATTGTGAGTAATAGATCATTAATAGATTGTAATTCGAGTAAAGATCAGCCATAGAAATTCTAACACACTTTTATTATCTATTTCACTTAATAACACTAGACAATGTAAGGGGGAGAATGAACTTAAAACCTTACACCCGAGGAGCAATCACGTTGGATTAATTTAAACATCATAGAAAGAAGCACACTTATCTAATTACTGGAGCTCTCTTGACTCCACTACTTGGATTATCTTTGGGTAACTTGACTAACTATATGACCTCCGGTCGTTATTATATTCACATTTCTACATCCATATTCAACTATCATCGCCTTCTCTACTTCAAACACTTAAATAGAAGTTCTAATTTGCATAAATCCCGTTTTCTTCATAGAGAGAGCTTTTCAACTGAACTCACAGTTAAAAAAGATAAATTTTACCTAAGAGGATTATTAGTAGAATCACGAATAGACCCGTTACAAGATATATTTGAAAGTGTTTATAAATTTTTTGACAACATTTATTACCACTTTGAGCAAGTTCTCAATATAGTTACAAAACTTCAAAATACACAGTTTTAAAGTGTAATCTGCTCCCAATTTCGAAATTCTCAACTTAATTGTAAAAATTTGATTTTTGTATAAACTATATTACTTCTGTCGAAGCATACAGATTTCTAGCTGGACATATGAAACAAACCGTCCCAATCGTTAAAAGTAGAAATAGAACTGAGTGAGTGAGTTAGCGTCACACTGCTCAGCTACTCGAGGGCTTTTGGCGACAGACCTCGTCATTTTGAACCATGGTCAAGTGACGAGGAGGACACCTGAGATGGCATCCCCCTATCCTAACTACCACAACACACCAACGGGTGGACGTTTGAGCTGTCTACAGATTTAGCGTGCTTCGCTCCCCTACACGGCGGGTCTTCAGCGGTACTAGACTCGAACTCATGACACACCGGCCACGAGTCCGTTACCTTGACCACTAAGCTGCGGAGGCCACATAGAAATACAACTAAAAGAATGACAGATTGAATTTTACAACATGTAACAACGTGCACTACAACAACACGAAGCGGAACGTATCGAGACTTTGAACAATGCTCAAGTGGTGAGATCGACGCTTGCGATAGTACTCCTTTTTAACTCAGGGGTGTCCAACCCGCGGCCCGCCAGTACGTAAATTGCGGCCCACCGACTCTTTTTAAAAAATTTTCAAATATCAGATTTTTAAAGTTTTTTCATTTTGAAATATATTTGAGGGGAAATTTATATATATATATATATATATATATATGCCTGTTACCTGTTCTTGTTTTAAAATAAATCCTTTTTGCTAATAGAAATGTCCTTTAGATTAAAATAGATTTATATTTTATCAATCAGTTACACTTGATTTTACTATAGTAAATTACTTTTCTAATAAATGTTGAATTGTGTATTATGCATATCCTTTACTATGGATGGTACATGAGTGCGACTTTCGTTTCTCCTCCTCCTTTTCTGTTTGGAGTGTCCACAAAGCAAGAGGCAATCATAGATGTTTTTTAAAGTTTTAAAAAAATATTCATGATGGTTAAGATAAAGGGCAGCGTATACTTAATCGTTTGCGAATGACAGCACTATCAAATTTCAACAAAGAGTAACGAAAGATCCATTCAAAAGGAACACCGTAATTTTCAAAAAAATGGCAACTGTAATATTTTAAACATTATTGGATCATTGCATTATTATATTATATAAACATTATTATACTATCTAAGTCTGTATACCTGAAAATAATGAAAACAATAATGTTTTTTTGTTTCCAAATCTGATATAAAGGTACCTATTTTTATGTGCGGCCCGCGAGATTATAATGTTTTTCCGAAGTGGCCCACAAGATCATTTGGGTTGGATACCCCTGTTCTAACTTACACATGACACCGTTTGTATTGAGAATCTAATTCAATGCAACATACAGCAGCTCTCATAATCCCCCAAGTCAAATTTTTACTGGAATTAGGATTCAAATCAGAAGTTCATTTTCTCTTGATCCTCACAACGTGATTAACACGGTCGGCAAATTCACATTGCAATAATTTATGCATTTTCCGAAGAAGAAAGAATACAAGTTGAAAATTTAATCGAAAACTTTAATAATAGTTATCTTCACATATTGCTGTTAAATACTTATTTAAAGAAAGATATATTTAAATAACACACGTAAAAAGTACTAATATATAAATTAAGCTAATGAATATTTATTTCACTTTTTCCTCGTACTTTTTTTCAAATTTCTGCAGGAAAATGAGAAATAATTTCCTGTAAAAATTAAAAGTCCAAAAATCGTCGATTGAAAAATAGCGTATTACAATTATTTTGTTTATTCTAAGCAATGCTTTAAAAATGAACTTTAAATTATTAAGTAATATTTGTTTTATAATAAAAAGTTTTCAGGTAATGTTGTTCTGTTGCAATACAAGGGCTATTGCTAACGGACCTCTTTTAATTTTTAACCATGTTTAAGGAACAAGGATGACGCACAGGAATGCCTTCTCCTCACTTCCATATCACAACACGAAAGGACTTACAGCTCAATATCCTTTAATGTGTTGAAGATTCGACATTATTCATAACGAATGCTGAGCAGAATCAGAGTATTTTCTTTGATTTGTTAAGGTATCCGACTACGTTCGGAACCGTGATTTTAAAAAGGCGCATAAATGGATCATTGTGATGATATTTAGTGTCAATTAGATTAGAATACATGTATAAATTTATTTTAAGGACATTTTAACAAAAAAATTATTTAAATACAATATTTCGGCAAAAAATGAACTTAGAATAATCTTTTTTCAAAATGTTCTCCTTTTGTGAAAACTGCTTCTATTATAATGATATTTTGCCTGTATATAGCTCAGACTTCTGTACAGAGGCTCAACTATGATGTTTGAAAAATTCACATTATTTTCAGAGTTACAACCCATTGAAATAATGATCGGCATTTTTTTTTCTTAAAATTTCTCCCCTCTGTTGTCGTAAAACGTCCCCTCTGTACCCATTTCTAAGCTATATATTTCAAAAATTCTAGTTGAGCCTCTATGCAGAGGTCTGAGCTATATACAGGCAAAATATTATTATATTAGAAGCATTTTTCACAAAAGGAGAATATTTTGAAAATGGGTCATTCTATGTTCATTTTTTGTCAAAATATTGTACTTAAATAATTTTTTATTGTAATACTATTCTTAAAACTATTTTATATATATTTTCTAATCTAAGTGACACTAAATATCGTAAGTATTATCCATTTATACGCTTTTGCAAAATCACGATTCCGAACGTAGTCGCGGATACCTTAAATTTCATCACATTTACTAATGCTAATAATGAGCTACATGATTTCAAAATATGTGCTCACATAGAGAAGTTTGATGCCAAAAAGTTTTTTTCTTCACATCCAATCTAATTTCGAGCATTTTAAAAAACTTTTGTACAATGACATATTTAACGAGAATGAAATACTGCACACATACAATATTTAATAATGTATTGAAGGCACAGTAGCAATTAACGAAGAAAATAAAAAGAGTCGGGGGGTAATATATAACTAAAATTCCTGACACAATTCATTTCGCAAAGTGAAAAATAATTATTTATTAAAATCAAAAACCTGTGAATCATTGTATCATTAGGTTGAAAGCTTGATCATAAAGGATCACTCATTTTTTTTTCTCTACACTTTTGCTTTTATCAACATTTTTCTTTCTTTTGTGAATGAAGCTAAATATTTTACATGAAAAGAAAAATGACACGCAAGATTAATAATGGATATAGAAAAATCCAAACGCAGAAAGGAAAAATTTTTGAGGCATCCAAAACGGGAGGCAGTTATGCATGTAATATGTTTTTGTAAAATTTTTAATACTAATACTCGCTTTATATTCTATTCCATATCTGTCGGGTGTGATATCAGAATAATGAATAAGGGATTAAAAATATTACATATGCTAAAATTTATCATAAAAACTTAAAAATAAATCTGTATAATCAACATTGTATCGTGGAACTTTCTCTCTTCAATAGAGTCAATTTCTTCATGTATTTCATCTTTGTCATTTTCATAGACTTGGTCTATTTTAGATAATATTATCACAAGGAATAATTTTTCATATATATATATACAGTACATATATACCTTCGGACTTTTACATAACGAAGTCGCTAAATCCCGGAAAAAAGTTCATTATATGGAAAATTCGTTTTATAGAGGTTCATCTTTTAAGATACTTTATAAACCACATAAAACAAATTTTAATTTCATAAACACTATATATTAAAAAAAATAATTGCTCACACCTTTTTTAAAACTAATATATGTTTATTTTATATAACTTACCCATCAAAAAAGAAAGAAAGAAAGAAAAACTGCAAAGAAAACAAGAAAAAAGAATGTCGAAGAATTCATTGTATTTTCAATATTAAGAAAATAATTTAAAACTAAAATTAATGAATTTTAAGGACATTTTCTAATTTAAAGCATACAAGTGATATTAAACATACATTATATTATAATTAGAACATGGTGGCACAACTCCACTGAGGGCGAAAGAGGATATCGAAGATGTTTCTAGTGAACTAGGCAATGGGGGGGGGGGTTAAAATGTAAAGTTATTTTTAATTCTAGTAATTTAATTTTGTAGAATTATTTACAGTGATAATGAGTGAGTTGTTTTTATAGCGCAAGAGCCAATTTTGGATAAATGGGACCAAACATTTGTCAAAATATTCAAAAAAATAAAAATATATATAGCTAAAAAGATGAATACACAATTTCAATTGTAAAAGATAAAATTTTAAATTAATCCAATGCTATTAATAAGAGCAAAGAGATTTTGGTTGGAGGTTTTCCCAATCAAGTCAAAGAAAATTAAAAAATATGAATGAAAAAAAAAAAGAGTGGTACGATGATGATTAAAAACAGGACACAATCAATCAGTATATATCGGACAGTGTACGAGACCTTGCATGAATGGCATTCAAGAGCATGCTCATTAAATTCAGATGCCTGTGAGTAAAACAAGTATAACCAATGCAAAGGCGGGTCACTTTGATATCATTTCTTCCAATTGGTCAGCATTTACAATGGTGTAAATCTATAAATTTCCAAAACTGTCAGGATTTAAAAAATTTTTGCAACAACTTGTCTAAATATATTGGGAGCTATATTTACTATTTTTTTTAAGGAATAAGAAATGAGAGATATATAAGATTTACGGTCACTATCTTAAGATAAAGCTGAAAAAAAGGTTTTGGAGTTATTGGACTTCAAGCACGGGTGTCAATTATACGGGGCCCCAATATGTGCAACATTTTGACACTTTCAAATACGTTTTTATCAGTGGCGTAATGGAGAATATTAGAACCCTCCTGCAAAGTTAAATTTTGGGCCCCAAGTCATACTTGGCATCAGTCAGGCTTTGGGCCCCTAAGAATTTTGGGCCTCCCCGCGATTCGGGGGTGTACGTTACGTCACTGGTTTTTATTCACGCTCTATCGCTTTTATTTATTTGCCACAAAAGGCCCTCAAGAAATTTTGAGACATAGCCCACTCAAGACAAGTTACACCAGTTATAACTTTTTTTTTCTAATGAGGCTGCATATTAGCAACTAAGCCTTTGCAGACACGGCAAGTCCCCAAGATGGGAAGCCATTTCATGGGAGGCACCATCTAGTGGCGGATCTCGCTACCAAATTTGGATTGAATTAATTTAATTCAAGCCCTCGTCGGACACTGAATATTGCTGTGATTTAATTTTGCCAAGAGTACCATAGCCAAATTGATACTCAAGGGATCTTTTACACGCCACATAATCATATGACACGCGTGCCTACGATTTTCGCATCCAGAAAATCTATCGACTCCAGCCGGGGTCGAACACGCAACCTTAGGGTTACGAAGAGGGCAGCTACCTCTAAGCCATTGGAGCCGACAGTGATTACAAGTAAAAGAGGATTCTTTGAGAGAACAAATTCTACATTCACACTATCTTTCCTTTCATAATTGAATCCTTTTTTAACTTGAGAATGAAGCGCAAAATTTCCCAAGATGTGATCATCTCAACCACCTCGGAACTTTCCCTCCCCAACCTAATTTTCTTCCAGGAATAAAGCGTCCGTCCTTTTCCCCCAGAGCATTAAAAAAACGTCTTCATCTGTGTCGTCTGTCACCAAGAGTTCCTGTGGGTGCGCGACACATTCTGCGACCCGTTCGAATTCGTGGCGTGCCTCCACCTCTCGTCCCCCGGGTGGGCCGACTTGGGAGGTCCGCCATCCAGCCCTAATTAAGCTTCCCTCGACTGTCAACTAGAAAAAGTTACTCGCAAAGAACCGACGACATTCATACACCAAAGGGGTGCGCCATCATTGGCAGCCTATCACATCGGAGGGCGATTCTTCCAACTCGTTTCTTTCGCTTTACAAAGCTTGTGAAAGGTTTTAATGTCTATGACTGTACTTAAAACCGGAATTTCGGTGTTAAGTATCAAAATGGACGAATTGATTTAGTTGAAGTATTCATAATCTTAGCTTTCCTTAACTGCTTTTTATAGCATGCAATGGGTAAAAAATAAATTGTAGGGATTTTTTTTTTTTTAAAGTCAATCGATGTTCTTTAAATAATTATGATTTTTAAATGCATTTTCCTCGAAATGGCCTTTGAAGAAAAATCATCGTAAGAAAAGTAAGGTCTCAAAAATGTACGTATGAAATAATGTTAAGTTTGATCATTTTTATTTTAAGGATTCTCGATGTAAAAAATTTGATTTGTTATTAAGGAAATCATCCTCTTTCATTATCAATATTAACAAAAAAATTGTTTTTTAAGTTATAGTGTTGCCATTTTGATTTGTAATCTTGTTGCAAAAATTTTAAATGTATTAAAATTCTTGTTCAAGGCCATCAACAGGAATTATTAAATACAATATGCACAAAAATAATTATCATAAGACTTTTCTCAATGAAGAAATGCTTTGGAAGTATGGTAAGGTTTCGACATTTTAACGTGAGAGTACGTAGTTCAGGTGCGGCTCTAGGGCCGAAAAAACCAGACCCCTGGCTGGGGCGGCATTTGGATCGAAATTGGAAAATATATATATTTTTTTTTATGTTACAAAAAAATTCATGTATTTTCTGAAATATTATTGGGAGTGAATTTTGTATTTCATTTAACATATCTTATTTTCTTAATTTGTACTCCGCATGTTTAATGTCAGTTTTCTTTTATATTAAAACTTGAAGGGTTCGAGGTAGAAGCATATCTTAAATCATGAAATTAGATATGTTTACACATTTTTCAATAGTGAATTTCTCCTCGTCCAGGAGTGGGGGTCACAACAGACATTCCTTTCATCCATACGATGTCCGGTGTCAACTATCCAAAAGGGGACAAGGGTAATAAGAGTTTTTAGTAGATAGAGGGCCATAGGAGATGTTTTATTTTAGTCTTGAGTGTAATTACTATAAGTTAAAATAAACGCTTGTGATCCCCACCATCTCTTTCGAAGAAATTAGCCTGCTGAAATGGGCTATTCCTTTCTTACATTTGACTCGTTTGTAATAATAACAGATAATTATGGGCTTAATTTCGAATTATTTTGTATTTTTTAAGATTTAAAATAAATGTATATGTATATATATATATTGTTAAGCTGCTTTTTTTGTTCGCAAGAACTATTCATTTTATAGGTGTGTTTCTATGTGAACAACTTATCTTTTTTTAATTATAATTTTTGCTTTGGTGAGTGGGGCGGCATTTTCCATTTTTGTCCGGGGGGCAAAACTGCTAGAGACGGGCCCTGGTAGTACGATTTATAAAAAAAAGTCTTTGATTTAATAGTTTTCAAAAATTTTTTGGTTGCCCCATATATGTTATGTAAAACAGTTTTTATGCTCAAAATACCACAAAAAGCTAATCGTTTAATTTTTTAAAGAGAAATTTAAAAATACACGAATTGATTTTAAAATGTTACTCCTCCAACAATAATTGGCGTACATACCTAAAATTTGTTTTGCAAGTACGTAGAGCTATTTATAACAAAAGTTGGTGTGGGTTTTGTGATGACATGATTGATATTCGTAAAATACTTTTTTATGAATGCTTATCGAAAATTCATAAGAGAAATGTCTGAATTCTAATTTCACCTATTTTTAAAAAAAAAGTAATTACTGCTTTGATTTCAAAAACGCATACAAGCTGTATTAACAGCAATAGAAAAAATATCGAAGCATTTGGCTAAATAAAAAAAAAGCTTTTGCATTTGAAATGAAGATAAACTAGTATGCATATGTTGTTCACCCCAAACATGTTTAATACAAAAAATGATAATGTGTGTGATTTATAAATTTTATCAACACACAACTATGAAACTTATTTACATTATTTAGTAATTTTTCGAAATGTATCAATAAGGACCATTTTCAGAGGGAGAAAAACGACGTTGAATGAATAATTGAACAACTTTTATTTAAAATAGAATATTTGATTATCAAGATAACTTACAAAGGTAAAATACTTCTGAACATCAGGTAAGTACTTCTTGAAAAATATCGAATAAAGTTTTGAACATCTAATGATTAAAAAAAAGATAATTATTCTCTTTCACTATATCAAATCTCTCACACTTTATCAAATAAATTTACTTTGAAAAAGGAAGAGGAAAATAAATAAAAAAAAAAAAATACTATAAAATTGATTGCCAAGAAACTATCAAAAAGTTACACGAGGCCCTCTAATGAACACGTGCGCGCGGAAATTTATTTCAAACATTAAAATCTTATATAAGTTATATAATGCGTTCTCTTAGTAAAATTTTATTGAATTGTGAAATATAATAACTTTTTAAAATAGCTTTGCTTTGTGATCATGTAACTTTTAATATGTTGAGAAGGAAACCAATTATAAATGACAATAGGCATTAAACCAACATCATAACATTGTTTCCAAGTAAATTTTTTTCACATTTAACAGGATTTAAGTAACCCTGCTGTTTTCCTACCTCGTTCTTTCTTGGGGGGGGGCGTAAAAAAAGAGTATTGAATTTTTTGATTGATTGGAGTATTGATTAATTTTACTTTGCCCAAATCATGACGCCCCAAAACATGTAATAAAATACCAGCATAGGAATTTATAATTTTAAAAATATTCGAAGTCCACAAACACGTCTCTTAAAATAATACTGGCATTTCCGGATTACTACGTAATATAAAATGAAAATTTTAAAGCTTACTCAGATTTATCAATGACCCGCTGTGTACGGTGCAATGATCTTTGGCAGAAACACGGATCTGTAGCGTGGATCTCTCAGCCTCAAACGTAACTAATAACTAAACTGTGACGATCCAACGATGCAAGTAATATAAAATAGAAGGAAAGAGATTCATTTTGAAATCCTTCGAGAAATTTAGGAGAGTTTGGTCAACGTAAATTTAAAAAAAAAAAAAAGAAAGAAAAAAAGGAAAATTAAACAGCTTGTACTGCACTTTTTACTATTTAAAAGTAAGTAGAGTCGGACCTCTATATAACGAAGTCGTTAAATCCAGAAAAAAAAGTTCCTTATATAGAAAATTCGTTATATAGAGGTCCATCTTTCAATTTACTTCAAAAAAACCACATAAAACAAATTTTAAATTCATAAACACTGTATATTAAAAAAAAGTAATTATTCCCATCTTTTTGTAAAATTAATAATATTTATTTTATAAATTTTAATAATATTTATTTTATATATTTTAATAATATTTATTTTATATATTTTTAAAAAGAAAGAAAGAAAAACTGCAAAAGGAAAGTTTCTTGACGCCTTTACAGGGACGTAATAAGAATTTTTCAGGCCCTTTGTACTAGCGTAGCTAGTCCCGAGTGGGTCCTGTATCGCATATTCTCACGATTTTTTTTGCTTACATGCGTTAGAGCTCCTGTTGATTGGGGGCCCCGTATCATTGATACGATTGATTTGGTGATAGCTACATCCCGTGGGCCCTACGTAAGATTTTAAAAAGGAGACAGTATGTAGCATGCATTGCCCAATATTCTCGTACAAACGGTAATTTGAAACAAAAAATGGGCACGGCTCATAAATCTCACAAACTGGCTCGACCGATTACTGCATTTCGATTCAAGAAATAGAATGATTGTTTATGGTATTAGGACTAGTCCTAGACATAGACAATGCTTATTACATAATAATAATACTATCTACCTATTTTTGAGAGTTGACATGCAGTTTGAAATTCTCTGTTTTTTGTATATACGGGAATAATATTTAACCATTTAATTATCTGAATCATGATCTTATTAAGACAGAGTTCAAGGACGAAACAATGTCTGCACCGAAGACAAGACCGTGGGCCCGAACCCAGTTGGCCCACGTCTTAATACGTCCCTCGTCGTGAAAGAGATATAAAGAATTATTCTTTTAAGTCGTAGAATACCGAAATATTTGTAGTGTCACCATCAATAGCAAAACTACGTGAGAAATCATAATTGTGTATAATTATTGGTAAAATGAAGCAGTAAAAAAAGGTTTATATACCAAATAAAATATATTAATGATAACCAGTAGCGCACACAAGAGGGGTGTCCTAGGGGTCCGGACTCCCCGCACAAAGCCTTTAATTTTTTTCCGATTGATTATAATTCTAAGTATATAGTAAGTAAAATTTAACTAAGTGTTTGTTATTAATTATTAATTTTATTAATTAATACTAATTATTTATTCAATAATTAGTTTTTCACTGTTTTTTTGCTACAAAATCAAAAGGAACATGATACAAGAAAGGTGCTCTTTCGACCCTGGACGCCCTCCCCCCTTCTTGAAAAGCTCCTGTGTGCGCTACTGATGATAACAATACTGATTTACAATAATTTTTCGCAGGAAAAGTAAAATTGAGGGGGATGGGATTTATTTTATTTTCGAAACCAATGCTTTTTACGATTTTCTTCGCAAGAGACAGTCGTCTGGTTCACTATCTAAATGGCGAGCCACTTCGCGAACTTCAGCCAACGCTTAGAAATTGGCGCGATGAAGCAACCCCAAAAGCTTCTTCATCAGCGACGGGAGAGAATGAGAAAGAGAGTGCGGAGCCAAAATATTTTCATTTGGACTCCATGAAGGCAACTATTCCGGTTCGCAACTGATGGTGTCACTCCTAGTGACGTATTTTTACAACGAATTTCCTCTGCAGATTGTTTATGTAGACGCTCGCTGAAACGGAAGGGTTGGCGCGAAACAAATGACTCAATTATTTCGCGCTGAAGCGTCCCGACAACCAACCAATCAGCAACACGTCGGAGAGCTCTAATGAGGTCCAACTCTTCTGAAAGTATGACATATAGAATACAGAAAGTGGGTTAACTAAACTTCTCGGCTTCGAAAGTCGAATACCAACCCTCAAATTGCAGGAATATTACATCTAGTAGCAAAATTTCCCATTTTCATTATCGCAATTATTGCTACATCATACCTAGGGATTGCAATACCGGTATTTTATGTCATTTGTATAATTTTGTAACACCGGTATTTATAAGTTTAAATACCGGCTTTTCGTTATTTACTAGAAACACACACAGAACACATTCACATTAGATTCTAAAACACGTTGGAACAGTTTACTCCTAATGCTGGCACGATTTTTGAAACTGAAAAATCCAATCTAACAATATATATATATAAGTCATTTCCTACTTAGATCAACAAAGAAAAAATTTATTTTAGCTACTTTTTATTAAATAGTTACAATTAATATAAATATGTATATACATAGGATAGAATCACATTAAATGGTCATTCATTTTTATTCATTATCATTAAAGTATCGTATTGTCATCCAAAACAATCGTGTTTATAAAACTTCAGTTCAACTGAATGCTTTAAAACGTGAGAAAAAAAAAATCTTTTAAAGTTTTGTCCCAAGTCGCTAAAAATGAAACCCACGTGGCTGTATCTATAATTCGTTAAATAATTAGTTTCAGTCAATTAATTTTAATTAATTATAATTAAATTATTGTATTTCAACCCAAATTAATAGTGTATATAAAATTTCAGCTCAAATAAGCGCTTTAAAATGTATTTTATTAATGATTGAAAATTCCACCAAGATAAATAAATAAATATATAGAGTGTAAGCTAATAGTAGGAATTGAAAAAGCAATGATTGACTTAAACCTGCAAATTAGTTTTTCCGATAGTGAATTCGACTTAATATCCAGAATTGTATCAGCTCTACTTCCAATAACACTGGCTGTTGAGGCATTATGTTGGATATTCTAATTTATTAACAGCTAATGCAACAATAAATTTCATTTAGCAGTCACTGAAAGAACAGCAAACATCACTATCTGAAGAATTATATATTACATTAAAAAATTGCGCAGAAGAATGACATACAGAAATAGAAAATATCTTATGGTATTTACATAATTATATAATGATTTAAAAATAAAAATGAAGAAAGACTAATACCCTCAAACCTATCCACATTCAGAAAAATTCGGTACAGTTATCGAAGATGATGATGACACTAATGTCGATAGTGAAAAGGAATTGTCTCTTGAACGAAAATTAGAATTAGCGATAACTGAAAAAAATTTCAACAAACCAAAATACAATACAGAAACCAGCTAAGTTCATAACCCTCCGACGAGAAATCGATTTATTTGAAGATGTTTGTGAAGGATTTAGAGGTTAATACTTGGAAAAAGTATATCACGCATTGTGCTAACAGTATCACCAACTGGCGTAGATGCCGAAAGAACGTTTTCGACAGCTGATAATTTTTGTACAAAATTGCGTTCCAGGCTTAATGGCAGTAAAATTAATGTATTATGATTTTTAAGATCATATTTCAAAAATTTGTAATAGTACCACAGATTGAATAGTGATATTTACCCTCTTTTGCGATTCTTTATATACTGTTATAATTTATAAGTTACAAATTATTTTTGTTGTATTTACACTCTCTAATAAAATTGGCAAATATAAAACAAAGAAATACATGTGTTTTCTTTCTTTTTCTACTACCGATATTAACCGGTATCTCGATATTAAGATCTGAAAATACCGAATACCGGTATTGAACTTTTGGTTCGATATTGCAATCTCTAATCATACTGCAATTTTATTTGAATCAAAGTCAATGTATAAAACAACCTCAAGAAATCTATTGGCGCAGTTTTTAATCACAATCAGATAGAATTGGGACGCTATATTACATATCTATCTGAACTTATTTAATTACGACATTAAACTATATTGGGACTCTTAACTCAGTGGCGCTACAGCCCATGAGGGCCAGGACCTACTGTGCTTATCTCAGTATTTCTGACCTTGGGCCCTGAGGTGCATGAGCAGATGTTCCGGTCAGGTGATCAGTCTGACGCGAAAACCCCCAGTGTTAAGTTCTCAAGCAAGCTTGGTACTGAATTATTAACCCACTGAAGGAATGAAAAGCTGAGTTGACCTTGCCCAGCTCGTGGTTTAAACTTCGGACATGTGGTGTGGAAGCGATATGAGGATTCTGAAGAATATAATAATCCGTATTTACTGTCAAGTCAGATGAGTTTATTAATATCAATCTATAAAACTACACGAAGGCTATTGCCGATGGATCTCGTAATTTTTAACCTCTTTCAAGTGACGAGGACGACATCTGAGATGGCAGCAGCCCTCTCCAAACTTCCACACCACGCAAAAACTTTGAGCCTCGACAGATTTAACGTGCATCAGCCCCTCGATACGACGGGTATTCAGTGGCACTGGGACTTGAACCCACAGCATAAGAACTAGGCTTCTGCAGCCTTAAAGTTTACTATCAAATGGAATTCTAAATTTAAATTTTGACTTGATTTATAAAAATCTTTTAAATTTATTAAAACTTTTATATGGCCCCGATGCTTTAATTTATTCAATTCAAGCTCTCGTCTGATTCTAAATATGGCGGTGATTTTAATTTGCCGAGAGTTGCAGAGCCGAATTGATACTCAAGGGAGCTTTTACGTGTCACATAATCATATGACATGCGTGACTGCGATTTCCAGAAAATCTATCGAATACAGCAAGGATCGAGTGAGTGAGTGAATATTAACGTCACTCTGTTCAGCTACACGAGGGCTTTTGG
>BMAV01027824.1:0-18337 GCA_019973955.1 Trichonephila inaurata madagascariensis | reverse complement strand
AAACCCCAAAAAAATTTGTAAGAATAAATGCTTTATCGAGAAAAAATTGTCTCACACATACTTTTTTTAATTAATAAATGCAAAATTTCAAAAATATAAAATATTCATAGAAAAATAAAACAAAATATTCAACATCAAGTATCAAATAAAACGTATCATTCCTCAAGTCGTAAAAAGAAGTATTTTATTTTAGAAAAAAAAATATTGCCCCAGAAAGTTTGAATGATATTTGCAGCACAAAATAATATAAAAATTTGTAAAGGAAAAACAAATCTTTAGTTATCTTTCGAAGATAAATAAAGTGAATGTAAAATATATTACAAAAATTGAAAGAAAATAGTCGAAAAGTAAATCAATATTATTCTTTAATTCAAGATTTCTGTATTAGATTTTTTTACTTCGTTCAATAATTCTGCATTTCTCGTATATTTGCCTAACAGAAGCAAAATATTATTACATGAATACGATGTTCCTTTTTAATCTTAAGGCGTTATGGAAACAAATTTTCACTTAAAAAAAATTTAAATAATCTTTTAAAATAAAATGTCAAATACTTTTGATGAATAATTTATTTAGAGAAGCAAGATGAAAGAAACTAATATAATAATAATAAAATATAAAAGCAACTCGTAGTCTGATAGAAAAACTTGGTGTAATAGATATTATTTAAAATTTGCGCATTGCCGTCTACAAAATCTATTACCTTAAAACCAGGATATGACTATTAGCGTGTATCAAAGACAACCTGCGATGAAAAAGACAGAATTAAATTAAATTAATTCAAAGCTAGGGAAGTTCCAGCCTTAACCAGGGGGATTTAACAGCTATATCCAATAAACTTCATTAACCTTTTCGGGACGAAAGACGCAAACGTGTGCGTACGGCCAGGGCCGGAGGTTTCTGTCGCGAGTGTCATTCGCAGGTCGGAGGGTTTTGTGTGTGTGTGTAGCTAAGCCTAACTCCGTGAAAATATCGAAACTTGAATGCGTTATTTAATATAGTTCTGTCGAATACACAATAAAATAGGCTTTCTATACTTTGTATTTACATGCTCCATTCACTTAAGTAACTTTCTGCTCAAATACAATTTTTTAAACTTTTTTTTTTTTATATTATTATTATTTATCATTAATGGCTCTTAACACTATATACTTGAAATCTAAAAATGTTACTTAAAATTCTTTCTTAGTATGAAAAATTTAAAGACAAGGATATACACAAGATGTTTCATATAATTATGTTATTTATTTACACAAATTATTTCTTGTTTAAATACATTTTTTTACATCTTTTATATTCATTATTGATGTACCATATTTAAGTACTTTTTACATTATGCATTTCGAAACTAAAATTGTATTTAGAATTATTTTATCGAGTTCATTTAAACACTTTCTACGCTTCAACAATATGACAAAAAAAAAGGTTTCGTCTACAAGATCTAAGTATATAATAAAAACTAGACTACAAAACAAACCCAATCCTCTGGAGAAAATAAAAAGTAAGAAAAAAAAAGACACTTTTCGTCTACCAGATCTAATTATCCATTAAACCTAGACTCCAAACCCAAATCAAATGCTTTAGCGAAAATAAATTTTTCCTCTTTCTATAAACAAATACAACGTGCACATTTCAAGAGCTGCCATAAAGCATTCAATTCAGAAACATTTCCTTCCCCTTACGTTTATAAAACAAAAACCACGTGTATGGAGTAATATTTCTCTCATTTCGACTAGAAGATCAAATATCCATATATCTCAAATTTATGGACATAGAATGCCATTTTTTGCCAAAAAACTGAACTTACAAAACGTCCCAAATGCCTGGCGCACGGGTGAGTCATTCGGCTTACGGAAAGAAAAACGCTGTCTCTGGTAGTGTTTTGCGCTGTCCCACATTTGGGACGTTCGTCACGAAAGGGTTAACATTTTATACCGAACGAAAATAGGTCTTACTAAAATTGGTATAATGTTGTTCAGTTCATTGCCCTAATGTTTTTGATGCAACGTTTTTTTATAGTTTTTCTGTAAAAATTAAATCTATATTTTTACTTTTTGTGTTATTATAAAGTACTTTATTCGCCTTTGATACACATAATACTACACATAATACAACGTGTGTGAAAAAGATTGTACTTTTTTTAAAAAAATTTCTCTAGTTTCTCTGGGGTACTATTGAAATGCTTTATTATACCAGAAGTCAGGTAAAAAATCAAAGTTTTTTTTTCCGTACCAAAATTGTACCTTACAAAGATTCAATGTAGGCGTCCTTCGTGACACGACAAATATCTACGCGATTCTCCATTTCCATCCATACTTGCACCAACATGTCTCTTGTAACGACAGCAAATTCATTTCTGATTCGCCCGCGCATCCTTGCTCCATATCTCAAGGTAATGGTGGGACAAAGATTTTCTTTGATAAAGCCCAACAAAAAAAGTCACAGGGCCTCAGGCCCGAAGACCACGTATGCTTTTTCAAGAACGCTTTATCATGATAACCAGTTCGACCTATCCAAAGTTGTGGGAGATGTTCATTCAGATACCTTCTCACGCCATTATGGAAATGAGGAGGAGCTCCATCCTGCTGCAAAATGATATCTCGGGATTCCTCTTCAAGTTATGGCATCAACCAATTCTGAAGAATGTCAAGATATGACATGTTGGTGTGAGTATTGACGGAAATGGATTATCGCCTAGATATCTGCCTCGTCACGAAGAGCGCTCATATTGAATCTTTGTAAGGTACAACTTTGGTACAAAAACAAACTTTGCTGTATTATCTAACTTCTGGTGTAATAAAACATTCCAATAGTACCTCAAAGAAAGTAGAGAACAATTTTAAAAAAAAGGTACATTCATTTTTGAACACACTGCATTTAGAATAGAGATGCGTTAACACTACTCATCCATTATTGAAAACTAACAAAAACGGTTTATGATTATTCCTAAACAGTTTGTTCCAATAACATGCTTTATAGGGGTAAGTGTCAAACTCCTGCACATAGACAGTTTCATTTTATTGAATTCTTAAAAAAACTTCTTTTTTTTACTGCTTTTCGTACACACACACACAAAAAATCGGAAATAATCAACAATCTTCAAACTATATTCTGTTGTCATAAATTTAAGGATACGAAAAATAATACTTTTCAAACAACCTTGCGCGGGAATTGAGTTTAATACTACAGAATAAAGTTCCTACATTTTCTGAATTTCTTAAGGGAACATGATTTTTTTTGCAATGGTAAATAAAAGTGTATAGTGTTGTTTTATAAACAACGCTATTGCTTTCCAAAAACTTGGAAAAATTTTTTATGAAACTTTGAAATCACTTTAAAAACCAACTCTTTTTACCTTCCAAAAGATTGAATTTTCATTTTGAAATTCTACATGTGAGTATCAGGAAAGGAATTTAAAAATAAGCTTTTAGAAGAATTTATTTTGTATGCTGCAATTGTGAAGGTCATTAGACGTTAGAAGTCTGTAATTTTGTAAGAGAAAAGTAATAAAAAAAAACATTAAGTCAATTCCTACGAAGAAACAATAAAGAAAAATTTAATTTTAGTTACTATTTATCAAATAATAACAATTAATATAAATATATATACATATGATAGAATGATAATATCAAGTAGCAATTAATTTTTATTCATTATCATTAAAGTATCGTATTGTCATCCAAAATAATCGTGTATACAAAATTTCAGTTTAAATTATTGCTTTAAAACGTGAGAAAAAAAATATTTTACAGTTTTGACTCAAAAAGCTGAAAATGAAGCCAAAGTTAAATCAGCCATCTGTAATTCTTTAAATAATTAGTTTCAGTCAATAAATTTTTATTAATTATAATTAAAGTATCGTATTGTAATCCAAAACAATTGTGCGTAGAAAATTTCAGCTCAAAAGATTTCTTTAAAATGTGAGAAAAAAACCTTTTAAAATTTTGACACACGTCTCCAAAAAAGTCCCTAAGTCAGCAAAAATGATGCAACGTTCTGTATCAGTAATTTTTTGAATAATTAGTTTTAATCAATTATTTTTCATTAATTATAAATTACCATATTGTCATCCCAAATAATTGTGTATACAAAATTCCAGCTCAATCGTGCGCTTTAAAATGTATTTAATTAACGCGTGATTGAAAATTTGAACAATATAAATATATAAATAGAGTGAACTAATAGTAGGAATTGAAAAATAAACTTTCCCGATTTTTTTCTTTCATTGGATTTTTTTCATTTCGAAATTTAAAACAAATTGCAGAAAAAAACAACGCATTATATAATTGTGCTACGAATATACGCTCAACTGTTCTAAGAGTATAAATAAGCCAATAAATGTTGATATCTTTTATTCTGAATTATTTGTAAAACTATTTTTTCCCGGCTGTCCATATAGAAATATATAATTTTCATTCCGTATCAATCACTTTTATCCAGAGAAAGCAATTTCGTATCACAAAAATAAGTGCTAGTCGAATAGCAATGCATCCTCTCAGGAAAATGGATACAATGGACTGTCATTCTGCATTGTATTCCGCCTAAAAACTTGTTTCCTGAACCCACCAAAGAAAAATAGGAGTCGGATGTCGGAGAGAGCGTATTGAGAATCGTCTTTCGTCTGCGACGCCATTTTTAGTTTTCATTTGGTATTCAAGAATGGAAAAATTGCGAAAAATGTTTAGGATGCACTTAAAAAAATAAAATTCAAACTTACAAAAAATTTATTTTTAATATTTATATTTTCAATTTTATTTGAAATAAAAATTTCCATTGCTTTTTTTCTTTAAAAAAAAGGTAATGTATTTTATAAACCGCTGTTTTTCCCAAACAATTTTCAATTAAATTCATATATTTACAGATTTTTTATTCTTTGGAAAGTGGGATAGAAAGGATGAATAAAGAACAAAGCAATGTTTTGAAGTATTTGCATTTTAGCAAATAACTTTTTGTTAACGGTTTTCTTATTCTGTTAATGAAATTACATATTCTATATTATAAATAGTAGTTGGTCTTCTCCTATATGAATTATAGAATGAAAAAAGATATATGTAAAAAGTGTTGTGAGGTTTATGTTTGCTATTGAGTGTTAGCTGTGAGCTGTGTTTGTATATATACCTTATACACATTAATAAAACGCTAATTATAAATGTAGTTTTTTCAAAGTTTTTTCTTTAAAATATTCACTCAAGTTTTCCTTATTACTAGATACCGAATCGGATAAAAAGAAAAAAATTAATATGATTTAATTATCTGTATAAAAAATGAAAAATGTGTAGTAAGCAATATATTTTTGCTTTATATTTAAGACACGAGACTAATAAATCAAAATTATTATAAAATTAATATAAAATAAATATTAAATTGAATCAAATTTGTAGCGATAGAGATTTCACATTTTATTGAGTCTTCTTCTCGAAACTTTTTAGATTTGAAATGTAAGAATTATGCGTTAATGAATTTTTGAATGAACATTCGAAAATTTTTTTGAAAATGATTTATATAAGTAAGATGAGAACATTCAAAATATTTTAAAAATTTTTTTATATCATTGATTAATTTTGACGGAATTAAAAACATGGCCTTTTTACAAAAAAAAAGCTTATTTTGACAAAATAATAACAATTATCAAAAATTTTCCCCAAAAGTAAAAAAATATCCTTGAAATAACATGTATAATATATCACATAAAGTCAATCAATTTGTTTTCGAACATAAAATACTTGACCAAGCAAAATTTTAATAAAAAGATTTTGTAGGAAAAAAAAGTCTATTTAATAAAGATTTGAATACAAAGTAAAATATGATATTAAAGAACGATGTACATTTATCAAAAAATAACTCGTAGAACATAGCTTAAAATAAAATAATTGAATACATTTCAGTAGTAAAGAATATTTACCAAAAAAGAGTAAATGAAAAAATTAAGACGATAATATAAAAATAAATATTCGCACAAAGAATGTATATTAAATTATACTTCGTCACTTTCGTAGTGTAAATAAAGCAAGTGTTAAATGCATTATAAACATGAAAGGAAGGTATTTAAGGCATAAGCCAACATTAATAGTAATCTAAATATTTTAGTTTTAAAACTTTTTTTATTCTAATGAATATGAATATTTTTTCATACTTTTATAGCAGTTAGAAGATAAATATTATTGAAGTAGTTCAGAGTTTGAAACGTTTACATAATATTGACATTTTTTTTTAATAAGGAGTGTTTTTGAATTAAAAATAACATTCCAAATATTATTCTAATCAATAAAAGCCCTTTCACTCGTTTTAAAGTAAGGTATATCAATATTTACACTTTTATTAGTTTATTTAATATTCTAGCTTATCCTTTGCATGTGTTTCATCTCTTTGCTTGCCTTTTTTATCCAATATCACTGTTACTTTCAAATATTATCTACAAGATTATCTAATAATTATATCAATTTGAAAGTAAATCAAGATTAAAAACAGTGTTTTTAAAAATTTCTGAAAATTTTGTAAGCAGTAATTTGTGCGGCTAAAGAGCACTTTTTAATCGAATAATTTTCAAAGATTGGCAAGTAATGCAATCGATAAGAACAAAATTATTCATGTGATTGCATTTTTTTTATCTATATATAATTAATTAAATGAATTAATACTTTTTGAAAATTCGGTTAAGCTTATAATTTTTTTATCAAAATTGTTTGTCTCATCAATGTCACCAATTTTGCAGTACTTCTCTTAGTAAGTAAAGAAAAGCTATTTTTCATTTGTTAATGAAATATTTCTTTAAAAATGTAGCAGAAATTTTTAAATTTTACTGTAAGGAATTAATAGAAAATAAGTATTTCGTATACCTTCATTTATTTATTTACTTTCATCTATGTGCCTTCATTATCACTTTACTTACCGGGGATCATTATAGCAAAGAAACTATCCTCTAACACGTGCATCTTTTTCGAGATGCCATTGCTTTTGTTGTCGGCATTACACGTACATACAAGACTTCTACTGTTGAGGAAATTGCAGAAGGTAAGGATATCTGTGGAATGGATTGGCCAGAGTGTTTCCCTGATTTAAACCCCATCAGAAAGGATGGGATACTCTCGAAAATTCTGAAATTTATTCCCTCCACAGGTAAAATTAACCTTACTTGGCGAAAACATCCTGCTCGCCACAGGTACGCAGTCAAGTGCGTCTTGACCTATCTCTACAGTGCAGGAGATCCAGAGCTTTTCAGATGGCCTTGGCCTGCTTTTGAAGCTGTCACCTGCGTGGTATGGTCTTTGTGCTGAGAGTAAAGTCTTTCTTTACCTATCCCTGTTCTCTTCCTGCTTCTCCTGCTCATCTTCTGAACTGCTGGGCATTTCTCTGGGACAAATGTATGGTGATCAAGATCTAGCTAGTGACATTCTTATGTGGAAAGGTAAAATTGACTTGGTGTAGGCTCTCCTGTTCCCCAGGGTTTGTAAACAACAACAACAACAATTCATTCGGAAGAAGCCTGGTAAGAAATTCTTATCCTTCAAAGAACACCAGGAAACTGAAACACATACTCTTTTTAGGTTGTCAACTCAAACTTCAATACCCTCTGGATAATTTATATTGAGTATGAAGAGAAGGTGGCATGAATCATTCAGTTTGGCATATCCCTACTGTCTCCAAAAGCCCTCGTGAAGCTAAACAGTGCGACGTTAATGTTCACTCACTTGGCATATCCCTTACGGATATCACAAATCCATGTATAGCTATATACATCCATTTTTATCCATTATTCATTTTCCAATTATGGAAAAAGAAACAGAAATTTATATATCTTCCAAAAATAAAATTAAATTGTTCGAACAACAATAGAATTCATATTGCAGTTATATAATTTTATTCCTTCCCTTAAATCTTCAAAAATAAATTTTTAAATTAACTTTTATTACAATGATTGTAATTCAATTTTAACATTGCAGTTATTTCTCTTTGAAAATTCTGCATTATTATCATTATTCAGAAAAACATCGGGAATAAAAATTTATTTTAAAAATACAACTACTAAGAAATTGTTTCATATGCATCTTTAAAACACATCACACACACACACACACACAAAATTAAATTATTTTTATTTGTTTTTATTTCATCTTTTTATTTTATTTTCTTAGAATTTTTATGGGAGAAAAGGATAACCGAAAAATTGTCACCAAAAAAGAGGGATAATTTGAAAACATATCCTCCCATAACCCAGAGAGCAAGTTTTTTAAATAGTGTATGTAGAAACTAGTTATATTCTCTAGAGCACCATAAAATATTACATTACACATAAATATCGCATTACAACAATGAAACCTGTTATTCACAAATCCTCAGTTTTTTTCGAAGAAAATGTGAACTTTCTCATGAAAAAAATTTTTTTTTTCCAAAATTTGTGTATCCTAGAATTATGAAACACCAATGGGATTTAGATTCTGGAATATTCATAAAACATTCCTTAAAAAATTTTACTGATGCATACTTATTTTTTTTAAAAAAAATTCACCCATTGTACCATATATATCAATTAATGAAAATAAAATAATTTTTGCATGATTCGTAAGCCATAAAAGAGTAAAAGGAAAAGTTTAGATTAAAAAAGAAACATGTTCAGGCCGCGGTAGCCGAGTGGTATAGGTATAGGATCGTGGCTTGCCTTGTAGCGAGTTCGAGACCAGTACCATTAAAGACCCTCCGTGTAGGGCAGCGATGCACATTAAATCGGTCGAGAGCCGAAACATCCTCTCGTTGGTGTGGTTGTTAGGAGAAGGGGTGTCAGCTCAGGTGTCGTCTACGTCACTTGACCATGGTTCAAAATTACGTGGTCAGTTGCCAAAGGCCCAGTGCGACGTGAATATTCAATCAATCAAAAACATGTAGGGGGATTGAAAACTAATTTATAATTCCATGAGACTTGCATTAAACCTGTATTTAATACTTAAGTATTGACGCTGAAATAGGACTGTTCAATATGCAGATTTCAATCCTAATTTTTTAAAAAAGGGTATCACACAGCATAATGTATGTTTCATGCGTGATACCAAAACAAGTATCAAACCTTCACGTGGTATTGAGCTTTGCGGATAGGGAGAAAAGTAAGCCATGCGATACATAGGCACTATCAGTTATTCCAGTGGAATTTATTTATATAATAGCCGTTAACTTGTCCCTATCCGTTAAGTATTCCATGCTGTTGAATGAATATACTCGTATACATTTCTTTTAATTTAATAATAAATCCGTGAATTCTGCTTTCGACTATATTGAAAAATATTCTTACATATATTGTATATTACTTTAAAGTTGGTAGGACTTGGATTTCTAAAATTGAAATTTATTTATTTTGAACACCCTCGCAATATTCCTTCGTTGATTCGATTTCCATAGAACCTATTCTAAGGATTCGTTATTTAAGAATGGAAACACGCAGAGCAAATTTCAAGTATGTAAACCCAACAGCTCAAAAATAGGAACTTTTTTCTCAAACATAAAAAGCGCTCTTGATCCTCCAGGAACCCTTTTTAGGATTTGATCATAAAAATCTCAGTGAATATCTTTACAAAAAAAACAACTTTCGGGCTAAACTATAAGTGTGCAGGTCTAATAGATCAAAAACGGGATTTATTTAATTCCTACTGTTGGATCACAACCTCTATATATTTATTTATCTTGGTGGAATTTTCAGCCTTTAATAAAATACATTTTAAAAGCCTCACTGAGCTGAAATTTTATATTATACAGTGATTATTTTGGATGACAATACAATAATCTAATAATAATTAATAAAAATTAATTGATTAAAACCAATTATTATTTGAAGAATTACAAAATACACACAACCACGTTGGCATCATTTTGGCGACTTGTGTCAAAAACTTGAAAAGGTTTTTTCCTCACGTATAAAGTATTCAGTTGAACTGAAATTTATATACATCGATTACGTTTTGATAATACGATACTTTAATAATAGCCACTAATAAAAATTAATTAAAATTAATGTTGTGATTCTATGTATATACATATTTATATTAATTGCAACTATTTAATGAAAAGTAGCTAAAATAAAATTTTTCTTTGTTGATCTAAGTAGGAATTGACTTAATTTTTTTTATTACTTGTTTTTATCTCAGACCCTCTTTATAACCTATTGCAGGGAATTAGATTTGATTAAAGAGAATATGCGAAAATTATGGAGTGTTAAAACTTTTTTTACGATAAAACCATGTATTCTACAAATACTCGAGAGGAAATTGTATTATTATCATTATAGTACCACTATTATTGTTATAATTTTCTTTAAATGGGAAGTAGGAGCATGTTCGTGATTCTATAAAGTAAAATACTTTAATACTCAAACTCAGTGGCGCATTAGCTAATGAGGGCCAGGGAATACTATGCCCATCCTAGTATACGTGACCATTGGGCGCTAAGATGCATGAGCAGATATCAGGAGCAGATCAGGTGGTCAGTCTGAAGCGAGACTCCCAGTGTTAAAGTCCCCAAACAAGCTTGGTACTCATTTATCGACCCAGTGTAGGAGGGATGAAAGACTGAGTCGACCTTGCCCAGAAATTAAATGCTTTAATAGTATAAATATATTAAAACAGTATACATCAGGGATGGCGAACGAATGGTACGCGTGCCATTGATGGCACGTGACACAATATTTTGGTCACGCCATCAATCAAAACGGTTTGCATTTTGGCTCAAAATAACTAAGTTCACTATGAAGCACTACGAACAAATACGATTGGTCGTGGTGCGCGAGAAGGCGAAGAACACTTTCATTTGTTATTGTCTTACAACCCTAACATAAGTAATTTGTCATTTAATCCAATGGTGTACGGTACACCCTCACATAGAGGGGGGGGGAGTGCAATTTTCTAGGACGGCCAAAGCTTGCCCGACACCAAGTACGTATTTAACCAATTTATAAAATATTAAAGCAAAACCTGACTTTTCGGGGATATTCTTCATTACGCCATTGATCTAAACTGCAACAACAAAAGTTACACTTTTACTCTTTAATTTGAATTACACGTATAACTATAACATTTACAACAATACAGTGCAAAATGTATTTTTTCGTAGAAAATAGTTTTCTTTTATCAGTATTTAGTTTTATTTATTTTTACCACAATCACAAGTCAAAAAACCATTTGACGGCACATCTACCCCTCATTAAACATTTTTTTCCGAAAAATGCATCGCTGATCCAATAAAGGTTCGACACTCTCTGGTATACATAGTTTCCATGTGAAAAGAATATACACAAAATTTCGTTTACTTCAAATTTCAGTTAAAAATATTTTTCTATCGCCTATAACATAGTGACACTGATAGATAACACTTAAATTTTTTTAAATTAATTATGTAATTCTATATAAATAAAACTAGTTTGTTATGCAAACAAACTGTAAGTGACATTCAGTAAAATCAGAATGAATGACACTATTAGCAAAGCAAAAATGGACTAATATAATGTTAGTATCAGCGAGACCTATATTAGCATTATAAATTGTTACTTGCATTAAAATCCGTAGGTTTACTCAGAAGTTCAGATCATGATTTTGGTTGTTGAAGATATTAGATAGTCAAGTCATGGGTTTAAATTTCGATTTCTGCAAGGATCGTGACTGAAATAATAAAAGAAGGCTTTTTTTAAAAAAATTCAAGTCACACCTTCAAAATGTATTAGATTGGTGTAGTATAGAATTTAAGAGACTGGAAGGCTATTACGTCAAATATATATGTCGTTCAAAATCCCGCTGACCATCGCCAAATTCCCTTAAAGCTTTTAGAAGCAATGAAGAATTCATAAATCAAATCAAACAGTGAAAACTCTGGGTCGGGACACAAATGATACGGAAACTGATATCTTAGTAATTTTGTGAGAAGCAGAAACGTGTTATATTCCATTTTATAGCTTAAATTCGTAAGTTAAAATGCAGGATTTGTTCCATGTTTTTTTTCCAGCTATCAGTAATTATAAATATTGTCCTGGGCATTGAGAATCTCTTTTTTTTTTATCATTTCCAATGACAGACTGAAAAAAATGAAATAAAAAAGAATCAAGGAATACAAAAAATCTAGGAAAATAAAATACCTATTAGCTGTTTAGTCTATAAGGGTCCTAGCCTTCCAGTAAAGACCCTACGCAGTAGAGTAAACCAGTTCAGGCAGACAGTAATATGGGATGAATCCATGTCATCTACTAGATTGCAGAGCATGCATATTTTGGGCTTTCAAATATTATCATTCGGAAAAGGTGACTAGCCAGACATTCGTTTTCCATCACGATTGCTTATCAGATTGAGTGTTCTGGAAAAGATGATTCGGATCATCAGTTTCATCGAGCACCTGCCTCGCATCCAGCCCCAAGCATAGCCCACCAAACCGTCCCGTATAAAGTCCTCATCCCAACCTCAACATTCTAATCCCCAACACCAGACCGTTGCGCCGAAAATAGAATTTCAAACTGCATGTCAATTGGTAAAATTATGTGACGATCCTTGTATTATGTATTATGTGTACGTTGTATTATTATTTGATGTCCGTTGCCTGCCTAATACTATAAACAATCATTCAACCTATTTTGCCAAAATGCTGCATCGGTCAAGCTTAGTTGGTAAATAGGTTTTGTAGAAATTGTGAGTTAAGTGCACATTTATATGTTTCAAATTAACGTCTGTACGAGAATTTGTCAATGTTCGTTATATCTGTGCCTACTTTAAAAGACTACAGGTAGCTCATATAATTTTTGCACAGGACCTCAGGTGGCTTCAAAAATCTCACCAGGGCCCCGCTAAAAAGTCTCATTACCCAATATCCCACAGCGTTATGGGATCTACTGCAGAACTTTCTCTAATTGGGCTGCGCATTGATATTTTAACTTTTGTAGACCTAGTACAATCCCCAGGAACTGGTATCACTTCTTAGCGCGGCACTACATAGGTGAAACCAATTACCGAAATTAATTTTACGCCCAGTTTCCTCCCCCCAGGTAAGTGAGGAGTGAGTTTGGTGTTTCATGGCGCAAGAGCCTCAAGTTTTGGCTATACTGCGCCAAACATCTTCATATGGTCTGGACGAAAAAGAAGAAAAGGAGAAATTGGATGACAAGATGGAGGGTCGAAAATAGAGAAGGATACCTGGGTAAATTCTGGTCGTGACAATCTCGTGTTTACCATAAAGATAGTAAAACCCCTTGGGAAAAGGAAAACATCACTAGGGTACCTCGGGATGTTGACACCCGTACCCACCTAAAGAAGGTGAGCCCCCTTAGGGGTCTTCAGGGGGACCTAAGCTCTGACGATGCGAACCTGAACCAGGATTTAGTTCTGCCGAGAGCGCCCAAGCCAAACAGAGACTCTAAGGATCTTTTACATGCTGTATATAATCATATGACATGACCGCTGTCGGTTTTCTGATCATGAAAATACATCGACTTGGACGGGGTCGAACCGGCAACCTTAGGTGCAGAAGGCCAACGATAAACCAACCACGCCACCCAGCCGGTCACTAAAGGACTATATCCGTGTCCATTGAGGCAAGGTCTTCAAGACAAGAGATGCATTTTGCATACAGAGGGGAAGGGATTGTTTGCCAAAAGTGGTGCCTTAGAGTCAGGTAGAATGAATGCTCTAGAAAATTGTTCTGCTTGGCATTGCAGCGCTGAGTTAGAGCACAGTAAAAGCTTCGATTCGCCAATGTCAGCAGATGCAAAAAAAAAAAAAAAAAAGAATATTAATCCAATCTGGCCGTTGGATTTTGTTGGGTTTGAAAACCATAAAAAGCAATGATAAAACCAACATTGACAAATATGAAGACATTTTTTAGAAACTTGTGCGAATGGACAGTTTTATACCATAATAATTATATGCTGCAGGATGTTGTACGACAAAATGTGATTCTTTTCTGAAAGATTGCGTAGTTATGCTCACTAACTAGTGGTCGGAGTATCACGGGTTCACAATTTGGTGCCACTGAAGATCCTTCTCGTGTAGAGGGGCTGATTTATGCTAAATCTCTTTGAGGTTCTAAGTCCCTCCACAGTAGGCATAGTGTTTGGTGAGGGGATACTAGCTCAGTTGTGTCGACCCCGTCACTTGACTGAGATTTATCGCTAAGAGCCCTGGTACTGCTTTATAGTGCTGTGCTAATTAATTATCATTCTAAGATTTGATAAACCAGTTATAATTTTTTACGAAATACTACAGATATTTGAAACCAATACTGTGTTTCAAAACCCAATCTTCTTTTTGAGAGAAAAGAAGAAAAAAATTAAAAATCCAGCGAAATCACTACTTTTTTCCACTCTGCAACCAAAAGAAACTACAAAAGTAAATCTAAAAATTTTCAATCCCTTTTATCTCTGGAACTAAAATGAACAAAATAAAAATAACTCTCTCTCTCTAAAAGCACAAAAACGAGAATTCATTCTTCTTAGCTTAAAAGTTCATTTCTCCCTTCAACAAGCGATTGATAAACCCTTCTCTTGATTCCTTCAATCTTCGAGAACAAATAGAAAATTGAAACTTTGGTGCAGACAAAAGACGATTCCCAATACTACTTACTTCCGTTTCTATTTGGCTTTGATATATGTAAGAAAAATAAAGCTTATGTGAATAAAATCAACAGTATTCCAACCAAGAAAATGCATTACATCTACGTTCATAGAGTGGAGTTTTTCATTTGAGCAAAGGAATCTGTCTACCAATAAAAATGAGATATGAAGCTTGAGTAATATTTTGTTTTATCAAGCATCTATATTGATTGAATATTACCGTCGCCATGTTCATCTACACATCCCACAGTTTGAGAACCACTGATCTATATAAAAAAGTGTCATATAATTCCCACATTACCCGAAAAATCTGCATAGCTACGTTTACAAACAATATTTTTGGATACTCATATCGCTAACTTCGCCGGCTAAGTGGCGTGGTTTGGCGCTGGCTTTGTACGAACAAATTGCAGGCAGCCTCGACCCCGGTACAAAACATGTGGATTTTCTTGACGCAAAAAATCGACAGCATCTATGCCGTATGATTAAACGGCATGTTAAAGTTTTCTAGAGCGCCTATTTGTCTTGGGAGTTCTTGGTAAAATTAAATTCTTAATACAATTTCGCATCGTCAGAGCGAAGTTGCCTTAGTCATGAAAGGAAACTGGACGTCAAAATTACTTGCAGCGTTTGGTATACTTCCTATACGGTGCCGCGCTAAAAAGAGATGTCAGCTACCGGGAAACGTACTAGATGTACAGTAGTTTGCGGATTGGTAAGACGCCAATCTGCAGTTCTATTAGAAATAAAAGAAACGTATCAAGTGTGTTCATAAGATCTTTGTTGTAGTGTTATCAATACATTTAAAAATGTAAAATTTCAAATGTAATAATAAATAAAATAAAAGAATAAATAAAGTACCAGTTCTACTAGGACTATATTACTGATATATAATACTTATTCTCCATGAAATATTATAAAAGTTTCGAATAATTCGAACCTGTAAATTCAACATTATTCGAAGGAAAGTATAGTTGTAATTAGCTGTTATGCGAATCTGCTCCTTCTCGCAAGGGTGAAATAAAAGTTAAACAATACAGATTGAAGGATAAAGTTTTTAATGAGTTAATTTTACGTGAATTTCAAATTAAATAAAACAAAAAGCTTTTTGCATATCTCAGCTGACCTTCCTAAGCTGATCTCTGCTCAGTAAAAGTAACACATTGTTACAAATTTTGCGTAATGATTGCTCAAAATAGTGTAAATAATTTATATCTGTGAAAATGTAATACATTAATATTACTTTCTGTTGTATTAATTTTATGTTAAAATTGTAATATTCGCAAGAAACGCCGTTTCTCAAATTATAATGGCGATTTAAAGAAAAACATAACGAAATGTTGGCGATAGAGTCAAGTTGGCAAATGTATAGCTGCTTTCAAAGATCGAGCTTTATCAGAGCTTTGGGAAAGATTAGACTCTTCCGCTTTCGCGGCATAATTCTCAGTAGGTACTTTTTCCACTTCCAAAAACACAGCGGCTGACGTAGCCGAGTGGGCAAGGTATTCGATCGTGGCTGGCTTTGTCACGAGTTCAAGCCTAGTACCACTAAAGTTCCCTCCGTAGGGGAAACGATGGTGTTTACCCTTTTATCTAACAAGTGTTATGATTTACTGCATTTTATCACTACATTGGAAAAAATTAAGGGATATACATAAACAAATAATTAACTTTTGCGAAATTTAATCCGTTACAGCTAATTAATTAATTAAAGATCCACAGTAAAATTAATTATATACACTGCTTCATTTAAAATAAATAGACAAATCGTTTTCTAAGGTCTTCAATAACATACAAAAATCATAAGGCACTTCAATTTCGACATTAACTATTTTTTCGGGACAAAAATGATAATCTTTGCAATCCCCTGAAAATGCAATTTCTGCTGCAAAACTATTCGCCTTCCCCGCTAAAATACTCATCATAAAACCCGTGCTGCCATATATATCTGAAGAGTGGATTTCAAAGAATATTTCCTAAGCAGTATTGGTAGAATATTCCTTGCTAGTTGGTGTCGTGGTGTTAGGAGAAGGGGTGCCAGCCAGGTGTTGTCAAAATTACGTGGTCCGTCGCCAAAAGCCCTTGTGTAGCGAAACAGTGCCACATTAATATTCACACTCCACTCACCCAAAACATGAGTACAGTAGTACTCATATTTTATACTTAAAAAAAATGCACATCTGCCTATTCAATTAAATTATAGCTTATTATTAATTACTAACTACAAAACAAATTATGCAAAAATTGTCCAAATGATGTAGTGTATAAGACGAAGTTTCATTCCACTGTAAGTACCAGAAGCGATAAAAGTATTTATTATGATTTAAATCATTTAAAAAAAGAAAAACGTGCATAGAAATAAATTACCAATTTTATTGTATGTAGGGTTCACTATTTTGGAGAAAATGTCTTCACATATAAAAATTTAAAATATTATTCAAAAAAAAAAGAGATTTAAAGCACCCTTTCCCTTTAAAGCTTAGTTTTGTAAAGTTCCATTAAAAGCCACAGTTTTTTTGGGAAAGGGTATCAAACACCCAAAAACAAATTTCGTGTTTATAATATTAGTAGATTTTTAATAGCTGATAAAAGAATTTTTTATTTTAAACCCCCGTAACTCTTTGTGAGTCGTTTTTTTGAAATTACCTTCTAAACCAGTTTTTCCCAACTGGGGGCGCCCCCGGGGGGCGCGACCCCCACGAGGGGGGGCAAAACATATCGAAAAAAAAAGATTTAAAAAAAAATTTAAATTTCCCTCTTAAAATTAAAAAAAAAATCCCTTTCAGACATAGTAAGAAATGATTTTTACTCTGATATAATTTATAGAATATAAGTCATCTCAAAAAAAAAAAAACTTCTTCAATACCTAATTAGCTATCTTTTTATCCAAAACCAAATAAAAAAAATTTTATTTTATTTGTGTAATCTCATGATAAGTGATTTTTACTACCCTTCAGAGAAAACAAATCCCAGACCCAGAATAGAAAAAAATTTTAAAAACATAAAAATTCATCACTGTTTTTTTTTGAAATATTGCAATTTTAGCTGTAACCGTTTTGGAATAATCTTTTGACCTTCTGTTTTTGGTACAGTTAGTTATGACCCTCTTTTATATGTTTTGTTTTCATTTAGGAAGTTGGAAAGTATTTATTTCTGTGTTGGCTTTTTCCATGCAAAAGAGTTTTATGATATTTAAAACACGGAGAGCACTTTAAAATTACTTGGGCCCAAAACTTTAACCCGGGAAATGGTGGCGGGAAAACAAATCACAAAAAACGTTTTTTTCAAAACGATTTAAATTTTTACCAAAGAAAAAAAATTGAAAAACTGAAAGTATAAATTTGTTTTCCCCTTAATTAAATTATTTTCTGAATCACGATTTGACGGCCAAAAAAATAATTAGGAGAAAGAAATATTAAAAAGGGGGGAGAGGGTCCGGGCGAGGAGGACTGATCTTTTTAAAAAGCGGTTTGGGCGTCCCTTGAGCGATAGGAAGAGGATAACGAGCCCGAAGTCAGGGGGTCCCCCGGCTTAAAAATCGAGGCCGAGAGAGTACGGGGAAAAGACTCGAACTGAACGAACGAGCCCAAGTCCCCGGGTTCCCCGGCTGGGAAAAACCCCGGAACGGAAGGAGTGCGAAAAAAGACTCTAAATTGATAGTGAACTGTAATTAGAATATACCCTTTTATTTTATTATTTTGATGAATTTCTGGTTGAAATAAATAGCCTAGAACTGGGGGAGATCATTACACCCGTCTTTCAACCCTTGCT
>BMAV01027823.1:0-74180 GCA_019973955.1 Trichonephila inaurata madagascariensis | reverse complement strand
AAAATAAATTTAAAACAATAACTATTTTAATAAATTTTTGAAAATCAAAATTTAAATAAATTGTTCTTAAATAAAATCAATTAAATTTGGATTAGTTTGTTGACCTTTTCTGCAATGATATAAGCGTTTAATTTTTTTATGAAATATTTTTACATTATCACCACTGTTTTTGTCTATTTTTCTCTTTTGTTTAATAATATCGAAGAGGAAATCTAGGTGAAAAGCAGCTTAAATTGTAAGGTAAGAATTTTTTTAAAAAAAATGATATAAATAAATTTTAAATTTTTGAACTGAAAACTTAGGTAAATGGTTTCCCCAAAGAAAACATGTTTCCCTAAAAGGGGAGACTATTTGTTTTTTAGGGATTTTCCCTAAGCTGCGAACATCCCACTATTCAGCGGGATATCACCGAAGGTACCCTGCTTCTTTTTGTCCGCCGATTTATGGTGCCATCAATCAGCTGCAAAAAAGGGGGAAGTAAACTTCGCTGGAAGCGCCGTCTTTAAGGGCTTTTTTCTCACAAAAACCGCCGTCTCCTAAAGGTTAACAATCTTGGATTATTCAGCAATTAATCGTAGAGTAACTCTCAGCTTCTTTCCACTAACCACTAACTTCGCGTACCTAAAAGTTAATGCTTAAATACAACCCTTAATTTACATAAACCATGTCTTCTTCTTCGGGAGAAAGTTTTCAGTAGAACAACAATTTAAAGAAAGCAATTTACTCCAAGAGGATTAGTGAAGGCTCACGTATAGACCTGTTACAATACAATGAAAAATATAAATGTTTTTAAAAAGTTTCCATGTGGAATTTACTTATTTATTTTTTTTGGAAGTACTTTTTCCTAAATTTCTTAAATAATTGACCTATTTTTTAAGTGTGACTTTTCTTATGCGGTCTCTTTCCATCGCATAAGTTTTTTGTAGTATGTCGACTAAGTGTTTTTGTTATATGTAAGTATTAATGAAATTTTCGAATATTTTTTGTGCTCTTTGTTTTATGCGGTCCCTATCTACCACACAAAAACAGGTTTAACAGTACTTGAAGATTTCTCGACCCGTGGGAACCAAACTCCCATGGGTACATGAAGAAAAACATGGAAAAAGGATGTAAAGGTGGATATATAAATAGATAGATTGAAAAGAAGGGATTATTTCTACAATCGTAAAAAAAATCACTTAACGAGAGGAGTTGTGACATCATGACTTTTTTATTACGTTATATTCTTTTGCCCGTTTGACGCCCTGACATCCTGTTAAGAGCAGTTAGTATTTTTTTAATTCTTTTTCATTATAAGTGGATCATCGTTTCTCAAATATTTTATGTGGTGTATTTACACTTAAATTGCATAACTAAAAGATAAATTAAACAATTTTTTTCAAATGTTGTATTTTACAATACCCAATTGAACTATATTTTTTGTGCAGTCTACTGTAATTAATTTGGCAATATACTATAATGGACAATAATTATCTCTATTTTCATTATCAAAATATTGTTTTAATAAGTTTCTAGCATATTTTTAGAGGGAATAGACCGACAGATTTATACTTCTTAAAAGTCTTAATCCAATGTGTATAGTTATGAATGCATCCTATATTTTCATACCTGATAAAATTAAAAATAAAAACTTTATATATTACTGAACCTGTACATACAAATTCTACTAATTGTACATAATGAGAGACAGGTTACGTGGAGTAGTGATGAAAGATCAAAGAGCACATGACTTAAGAAAACGTGGAACATGTTGATCTACGCCTGGGGTGGGCAATAAGTCGATCGCGATCTACCGGTGGACCACCAAGACATTTAGGGGGACCACCTTCACATAAAATCTTAGACGCGCATACTAAAAGAAACACAGATGATTATCAAGATAATGGAAACACCCGTGAATAAAACTCCAACCCAAATTTGAGAGACGGTTTCAAGAATTTACTAGACTAGAATCACACATAAGTTGCACTTATGGGTTATATATTTGGTAATGTTGATGTGAAAAATATTACTTAATATATGTTACATGTTTTCTTTATCTCTAGAGGAAAACGAAGCTTTTCTCTTTCAAAAGGATGTAATTTGTAAATAATAACTTTTGGAATCTATTAGTCGAAGTAAAGTATCCCAAAAATTTTAAAAAGCTGCAATTCATTTAACATTGTTCTTTCGCTCTACCTACCAGTGTAAATCTACATTTTCAACGAAGAATATAATTATGACAACATATTCCAGTTCCACAGATGACTACTTAAAATTCAGTGTAAGATTAGCAGTTAGAAATTATATACCAAGGTATTCAAGATAGGGGCAGATAAAATGAAAAGACTAAGTCGTCTATTGATACTATAGCTATAAGAACTGATTTTAAGTGAAAATTATTTAATTTGTGATGTATTGTGAATTGCTTGAAAATGCATCATTTGATATTAAATTTATGGGTATAATTATTATGTTCGTATTTTGCGTTTTACTTAAAACGTTGTTTTAAAAGTAAGTTTTCTGCTGTAAATTTGTAGGTAAGTACACCTGTATTTATTTTGTTATAATACAAATATTGTGCTAAAAGCTTTTTTTGCTCATCACCCCTCGTCCTGGAGAACCACAACCCAAAAAAAATTAAAAGTAGACCGTGCGATGAAAAAAGTCTGCCCACCCGTCACGCTATGCCAAATTATACCTGAAAAATCATAAGGCCCCGAAGGAAAAAAAAACCAAAGGGTTTTTTTTTGTACGAATTCAAAGTTCAAAATTTAGAAGATAAATTTACGAGTTCAGGTGATTCAAAAAGTGAAGAGTGAGTGAGAAATATATTAACGTTGCACTATAACACAACACGAGGGCTATTGGCGACGGATCTGGTAATTTTGAATTTCGGTCAAGTGACGTAGCACCTCCCTCTCCTAATTACATCCCCAATGGGATGACATGGAGCCTCTACAGATATTTACCATGCTCTACACAGCAGGTCTTCAGTGAAACCAGTAATCGAGTTTTCAACACTCCTACTCCAAGTTTTTGACCATAATCCCTAGGCCATCACCACAACTTAGGAAGAGAAGAGATTTATTCGTAGAGTGTCGAGACATACAGGATCAGGGTACAGGTTTCTTGCTTATGTGCTTGTAACTCTTTTAAATAATGAAAATGATTTTTGTTTTGTTAATTTTAGAACACATATTATTACTCTCATCACTTATGAATCACCTGAAGAATTATAAATAATTCATTCCAAAATAAAAGAGATTTTTGAATAATCATTTCAAATATTTTTAATTAGCAGATCCATTTTTATAAAGTGAATGATGATATGAAATGATATTTTCTTAGTGAGTTTCAGCTTCACAAATGGTATACAAAAGCTGTCTGTTCTAGATTGCATGATCATGTTAGAAATAGTGAATGACTCTTGATGACACTTTGACACTGATTGGGCAAAACGATGCAAGTTTAAATTCATATCCAATACTTGAAGATTGTACTTCCGTACTTTCACCATAATATTTTTATAGGAAATTCATTTATACCACATCCACCTGGGAGATAAATATGACTGAAAATAAAATTTATGTTTTACATAGATGTGAAGTAATGCAAAAAGAGATGTTTCAAAATTTAAAAAAAAACAGTTGAAAATGTATATATATCAATCATCGTTCCAAACAGGACAGAGAGAATATCGAACCTTTAAAGTTCTGTTTTAGTAACCCCTTAAACGGTCAATTTATTTGACTAAAATCTTCGAAAAAAAGACACATTTTTACTGCCCATAATTAAGCAAAATAACTAAAAGAATGCGAAAATGGATCAATTTTATTTTAGTTATCAATTTTAAAGTTTTCACGATGTTTTTCAATTCCTACTATTAGTTCACTCTTTCCTTATATACATACACACACACACACCACACAACATATATATATATATATATATATATATATATATATATATTGTGTGTGTGTGTGTGTGTAATGTGTTGTGTGTGTGTGTGTGTGTGTGTGTGTGTGTGTGTGTGTGTGTGTGTGTGTGTGTGTGTGTGTGTGTGTGTGTGTGTGTGTGTGTGTGTGTGTGTGTTTGTGTGTGTGTGTGTGTGTGTTGTGTGTGTGTGTGTGTGTGTGTGTGTGTTGTTTTATATATCTTGTTCAAATTTCCAATCAATAAATTAATTTCTATTTATTCATTCAAGTAGTGTGTTCAAACACATATTTTTAAACTTGTAGTAGGTGACACACATGATGTTAATACAGTTTTTACAAATATAAATTGATTAATTAAATTAAAAAATGAATAAATAGCAACAAACAAAAATAATAGTCCAACAGCATATATAGAAAATAAAATGTTTCTTTGTGTCCCTGTAGTGCAATGAATATCCCCTTGGACATCTAACCCAAAGGTCTTGGGGTTCCCGAATCCCCTGGAATGCCCAATTTCTAAAGGAATTGTTTTAAATTTCTTTTTTTTATTCTATTAGAAAAATTTAAAAATTTAAACTAAAAATAAATAGCAACAAACAAACAAAAAAGTCCAATTCGATATATGGAAAGAAAAATTGCTTTTATTTTGTCACTTAATATTGTGATTCTGTCATATGCACATTAATTGTATCTATTTAATAAAAAGTAACTGAAATAAGTTTTATCTTTGTTGACATAAATAAGAATTTACTTAATTTTTTTTTAAAATTACTTGTTATTTTATAAATGCAGAACTCAAAAACTCCTAAGCTTACACTCTGCAGGCTGTGAAGAATCTTTTATATATCTTCAAAGAGTTTCTCTCATACTTACAACCAAATTTCATGTTTATACACCTTTTTCAAACGGTTGAAGAATGTGTGCGAAAAGCACACATGGTAATTATCACATTACAATAGTGATAATTTGGCTTTTTTGGATTATCTTTTCATCTCCATTTCTTCTCAAGCAACGAATTGCACATTTCATTGCCAATCCGTGTTCTTTATGGAATATTTTTCAATAATCTAAATTCCTATCTGCAATGAAAAATTTCCGCCTTCACTACAAATAAAATCCTGGTTGAGAAATATTTCAGTACCACGGACAAACTGCATCGCTTATAAACAGTAGTACTAATAGTCTCGCAATAAGAATTAAAAAAATGTGCAATTCAAAGATAGAAAGAAGAAAATATTTAGATCTGTGTATATAAGTCGAAGCGCATTTTTTTTCTGCAAAAATTTTCCCCATATATTAGCATAATCTGGAAAAAAAAATCATGAAAATGAATTTGAAGTGAGTGGAAAATGATCGGGAAGAGAAATTCGAATAAGACTCGAGATTGTTAAGCTGTTTCATGCCCTGGAGAATAAACTGACTGCATAATGATCACATACGTTCAGACATACCAATGAGGGAATGCGAATCTAACAAAATATTTTGAAACTCACACGTACTTCGAAGGATTTATGACTTTTTTATTTATTTTAGAATAAAAGTTCTATACAAAACACACAAAAAGTGAAGCATGACTAACGCAAAATATTAAAAATACCGTTTTTTAAACTACGTCTTTTCGTAAGATTAGTAGACACGTATATAAGCAGACTGCAATATTTAAACTATAAAAGTTCCAAAAACAGTTTCATTTCATTTGAAATTCTAAGTAAAGGTCCCTTCTATCTGTATTTTTTAAAAATGTTTCCCGTTCAAAAGCTTTTAATTATTTAGAAGTAATTTCCCTGCTTATAAATGGAATATTGCCTTCTTTATTTTTGATTGTGAAATTTTATATAGATTCAATAAGAGTAAATTTATTAAACAAAATATTATGTGCTCTAATTATTATTTTATTTTCTACATATATTATTTATATTTTTCTAAAATCAAAAGTTTAAACATGGGCTGCTTATTTCTTATATAAATGCATAATTCACTGCTAAAAAAGGAAATTGCAAAATTGTAAAGGAAAGCGCGTAACTGAATACTATTTACCGGATATGTAAGAGTGAAAAATAAAACTTGTATGGGCAAGCATCTAGTTAGTACATGATACCAATTTCTGGCTTGACTCCTGCCGTCTGCGTATATACACATATGTGTATATGTCACACTCAAACGGTGCGCTATATATATATATAACTGCTCCTGACGTATATATCCATCCTTCGAAAATACAACTCTTTTCGCTATCAGTAAAACTATTCTGGTCTTTGGAATGCAATACAATGACCTTGACAGTGTTTTCAAAGGATTCGCTTATTTTAGAGGAAGTATTAGCTGTATTTTTATGCCTTTCTTTCCCTCTCAATACACTGCGCGCCTATGTGATAAACGATGGTACTGGGGAGCGAATCATGTAATTTATAGTCGACAGTTAAGGGTAAAAGGCAACAACTGGCACACTCCACATACGCTATCAGCGACAAATCACAGAAGTCGGAACATTTGAAGGAACGTTAGGTATGAATCAGAAACATCAGCGAGATTATTACCAGGAGTTATTTGCATGCAGAGTGAGTGGGCATTAATATCACACTATTCAACTACACGAGAGCTTTTTGGTGACGGACCTCGTAATTTTATTTAAATACAGAATAAGACCTTATCTAGGAGGCTTCGGTTTACCGCGCGATGTATACAAATGCCATTGCATTGAACAGAATGCAAATACAATTCAAAGGCTATGGTCATCTGAGTATACGGTGAAGAAGGAGTGGATCGTAAAAGCAGTTAATGCCAAATAGATCACCTTGACAAGGGGATTTACGAAAGGGATCGTCAAAACTTTTTTGACACGCACGTGATGTTCAGCACCACTTGACATCATAAGAGGGTAACTTTTTCAGTAGCCAAACAATCAACAACAGAAAACAACAGCAGCTGCACACACAGCCATTAACCGCTGCAATTCTTCAAAAACTCAACCCAATACTGCAGACCGACTTGGTGTCAACATTATCGTCACAGACGAATAGTATCGAGTACTGTTTCAGATGAATCTCTCGTTTGTTAACGGAGTAATGACAATCGTAGAAGGTGTGTGATGGCTTTCAGGTGAATGTCATCTGCCAGCCGATATCCTTAAGCAACACGGATGTCTCACTTATCTTTTCATGGCTACGGATGCAACATGTTCTGGTTGCAGGCTTCCTTTTTGCACGTAACCGACCATTTAGCATTCCACTGATATACTATACAAGGTGTTTTAGTTTGTTATTTGGCAGTCTGTGCAGGCTACTCGAGGCTATTTATTCCAGCGGATTAATGCCTAACCTCTCTCTTAGGTTGCACAACGAATTTCCAATAACCTGAAGGGAATTGCACAACGAATGGAATTACTGAATAAGAACTAATGGAATTACTGAACGATGGAATTACTCTTTGATCTGTCTTCGAAAAAGAAACATCTAAAGGAATTCAGGTGTAATCTGGCTTTGAGAGAGGAAAAATTTCTATAAAAAGCATCCTTCTACAGAGGTTTTTAAATTAGTGTAGTACAGTCTGTTGAAAATATTTTTTTTTAAAATTTCATTCCTGAGTCATCAATACGATTTGCCAGGCACCACAGATGCACTCCTTATTGAAATCGACATCTGCAGTGGACTTGGCTAGGCGAACAATATCTCGATATCATTAATGGTCTCATTGGCATTATACATTGCCATTTAAATGCCTGTATATATCTCCTTTGAATATAAATAGCGCTAGTTTTGAAAATAACTCGTTTCGATCTCTTCAAACGTGATCAACTGACACCTCTTACAGTGAAGTTGTCGATAACCCTGTTTTTTTCTTCACTAGATGACTTTACTAAAAGGATGTTATGGAAGCTACTCTTTTCACACTCATGTGGCAATTTGTGCACAGAAAATGGAGAAAGAATTTTATTTCTAACTCAGTCATTGTACTAATGAAATTGTGAGCTTTGCTTCGGCATTCCCTTTTCAGTCGACTGTATTCGTGCGTATTACAGTTGTAACTAAGTATTGCCACAAAAATAGCCTTCGGTTAACTATTAACTCGATACCATGTATAATTTACAGTTTTTTATTAAAAAAAACTGTATTCTTATAAAATATCGGTACAATATTTATTTTAAAAACTTTTATTAGTTTAATTTTTATAATCTTTAATATATTAGTAAATAACAAAACTATAATTATATATGTAAATATTCATCACTTTAATATTAATTTAACAGCTGAAAGTTTCCTATTCAATAAAATTAATAATTTTGATCATAAATCACAGAATAGAGAAAGGGAGCTTGTTTTGGGAAATGTGGCTTTTTCTTGCCAAATTAAATAAATTAATGACAAAAAATTTTTTAAACAAATATTTAAAAAATTTACTTGAATTTAATATAGTTATGTAATATATTTTAACATTGCAATATCGGTAAAATAATTTTTTCCATTAATTATTTAATCACTGATTTAAAAAATATTATTCAAATAATTTTCTCAAATGATTAATTCCATTATCAGTAATTTAAAAAAAATGTGAAAGGGAATAAAGTGTAAAATATTAATTAATAAAATAATACAAAGATCAACAAACTTGCTTTGTCGAAAATTTTTTAGTCATATAACTTCAAAATTGAGCTGGAAATCTAAGAATGTTAGATTAAATGTTGAAAAAACAATGATTTACTTTAGGATGTTTTTAAATTACGATTTAAGCCGTGTAAAATCTTGAAACTTAAAAAAATTGTTTTTATAGAGCAATTTTTCCAATGTTTTTAAATTACACTTGTTAATAAATTTGGCTGCATTTATATAATCCTTTATTTCTGTCTGTATTACTCACATTTTTATTGAGCTTTTTTACCGTACACCTTCGTTTCTAATAATAGAAATTACATTTTATTTTTCAAATGCAGCATGGAAAATCTTTAAAATAACTGTCAATTTAATATGAATTACTTTAATAATCATTAGGTTTCAACATTTGACTTCTTTTAACCCATACTAATGTCCAATATGATCTAAAATCTAAATCTAAAAAAAAATTATATATATATATTGTAAATCTAAATTCTTCTACATAAAAAAGCTCTGATTAAAAAAAATATTATACATTAACAATTTACAACTCGAGCATCTTGAAATAAATATAAGTCAACAGTATTAATATTGTAAATTTTTTTATCTTAAATAAATTACTTAGTACTTTTATCAAATTATTATTAAGATGAATTTTTTTATGTATAGTTTTAAGGTAATGATTATTACGTATTTCTTTCAAGCAGCCTGTTATAAAAAAAAACCGCATATTACCTTTATTTTTATCTGACTGTATGTCTAAATTTATCATAAACAAAATTAGAAAATATAATTTAATCAATCATTATGTTTTTCTATTTCTTACACCATTAATCAAAAAATTAATCAAAACCAAAGAACATTCATTGTGTGAAAATATTCATTTGTATAAGGATATTTATTTATAGAAGTATATTCATTTGTATACAGATTATTTATTTGTAGAAGTATATTCATTTGTATAAGTAATTCATTTGTATTAGAAGAATATCCAAGTTATAAGAAAAAAAAGAATATTCAATCTGTATGAAAATTTACTTTTAAATTCTAAAGACCGTCCTTTTTACAATGAATTTATTCATCTAATGAGAAAAAAAACGCACTGTTGAATTTTTATGTTCTTTAGAGTGGCATTCATACCTTCTTCTAATACCTTTTTTCATCGTTGTTTTTAAAAATTAGAAGTGTTTCTGAGTCACAATATTTATCAGATTATATAATTTCAATATCAATAAAATATTTTAAATTTATTGGAGTTTCTTTTAAAAGTATAATCAATTATTCAATGTCTCGTTCTTCCCTTAGATTTTTAGTGATTGCTTATCCTATTCTGGCCCGACGTTACTGCACAGTCAGTACTTGCCGAAGGGGGCTGTGCGTTGTATGGGGACTGGCTTTGGCCTTGGCACTTCCAGTTTGTTTCACGAAGGTAAGTTTGTTTAAAATAATATTACTAAAATTTTTCATCTTCACACTCCCAGTTATTGCTTTCTATAATGTTTGTGTGTGTGGTGATGTCAGTGTGTGTGTGTGTGTGTGTGTGGTGTGTGTGTGTGTGTGTGTGTGTGTGTGTGTGTGTGTGTGTGTGTGTGTGTGTGTGTGTGTGTGTGTGTGTGTGTGTGTGTGTGTGTGTGTGTGTGTGTGTGTGTGTGTGTGTGTAATTTCATAATTTCAAAAGAAGATTTCAAGAGAATCAGGAGGAAATACGCACCAAAATCATGAAATAAAAATTTCAGAAAGTTAATGTTTCAAAAACATATAAGAAAAAAATACACCAACTGAACGAAAATTCAAAAGTTTTTGTTCTCCAGAATAAGTACTGACTGAGGACAGTATGCGGAATTAGGTAAACTTGATGCGTCTCAAACTTCCTTCTCTGTGAAGAATTCATATTGTCACGTATATCTTAGGGTTCGAGGATTTTTGCAAAACAGTCACAAAGAAAATAAACAGTTCTTTAAGAGCGATGCGAATTTATTATCAAAAATCCAATCCTTTAAATACAGGATTCAGCAGCAATATTCACAGAGTAAATCTCCGAAGGTCTTCACACCTTCAACAGCAATCAAACACAATAACAGTGTTTAAAAATACAAGTAAGTAAAAGATTATTCACAAGCACAGCCGAGCTAATCGCTAGTCAAAACAATTTTCACTACTCACTGGTTCAATCAAGATTCATCGCTGTATCGGAGAGCATCTTCATTTATAGGTGCGACAGAAACTTCCAGAAATATAACCACTCGTGTCATCGAGCGTGCGTTAATGGAGTGATCTACTACTTTCAAGAAGAATCCAGAGGGTTCCGAACTCGCCAACATGGTCGCCAATAACGCCAAATTGGCCGCCAACTTGGTCACCAAAAATGAGGCCAACTTAGCTCTACCACCAAGATTTCGCCAAGTTCTCATTGAATCGTCATTATAACGTAAAGAGCGGCATTTCTTGTGAATAGCACAATTTTAACATAAAATAGATGTAACATAGAGTAATATAAATGCATTAAACATCCAAATACAAATTATTTAAACTTTTACACAAAATTCGTAACAATATGTAACAGCAATTTAATACAAGTAAGAATAACAATGTAAAGCATTTTTAAAGTAGAGTACAAATAACAAAATCAACAACTACTCAACAATATAACCAAATGTGACATCGTTCATGCTTGTAAGAAAAGATAATATTCTGTTAATATATAAATGCAACAAAGATTTTTTTTTGAATATTTATTCAATTATAATTTTTTAACATTTTTCTTATCAGTTTTGAAAGTGATGAGACCTAAAATTATGTAAAAGATATCATTTCTTATTTTTTACATGCTTTTCTGACTATTGTTATGAGTGAAAATTAAAAGCACGTTCAATAGGATATTTCTAAACATTTAAATAATTATTTATTTTGTCTTTTCACGGGAGTATATATATACTACAACAGTGCTTCACAAACTTTCAACATTTGTGACCTTAATTTTAGTCATAATTTTCATAGTGTCCCCTCATACAATAGCAATGTATTGAATGCAATAATAATGTACTTTAACGTTAAACTACTATATGACTATAATTATAAATCGTACAAAATATCAAAATAAGTATTAAATTTTGTATATATTTTTATATATTCCAAGTCCATGGGAGTCACTAGTAATTTTAAACTTGTTTTTAAATTAGTATTGATAAATTAATAATAAAATTTATTATGTAGGAGTGATACATTTATACCTATATCCGTATCAATGCATATTTTACTTTTTATTATGTCAGAAAGAATTTTATTTTGCTTTCCTTTCAGTGAATTAATATTTATTTCAATTTTTTTCGCTTTTCGATATGCTCGCACCTCACCGTAGGGTTAGCACGTCCCCAAGGGTGGGCCCTCAGTTTGAGAAATGCTGTACTGCAAGGATTCAAAAGTACGGGAACTTTGGTCATTCACGACAACCAAAGCCTAAAGTTCACCATTTGAAAGGCATTCTGCCATCACTTTCCTCCGAGAATGTGATGGTTTCTTCCATGTCATATGATTTAACTGCGCACGTGGACATTTTGTTCTGACATAATCATAACTGTTCTGAGACGCAGGAAATATAGCATATCACAAACAAAGCGATAACATCATATTTTGTCAGTGTTATGGTAGAACACCTGCCGAAACTTAAGAATTGCCAAGGAAAGTGTACGGGGATTCTTCGATGTTCCGTTCGAAGGCGTACGAGAGGTATTGGCTTTTAAAGATGGTTGGGAGTCACAGCAAAGAGAAATACTAAATGTATTTCTTGATTCTGATAAAAAATTGTTCATTCCACATGTATTCCTAAGAGGGTAAAAATGAAAAAAGGAACATTATCTCAATATCTTACGTCATTTGGGAGAGTTCATTCATCGTTAAAGACCTAAAATGTGACAAAGAAGACAATGATAACTTTTACATGATAATGTACCTTCATATAGGCCCCAAATGATCGCAGAGATTCTCCCTGAAACTCAAGCTGAAATGCTTCCACATCTCACCTATTCACTGGACTTCTAACTTTTATTTATTTCTCTCCTTGAAAAAATTGTGCAGCAACTTTGGTTTGTGTCGTCAGCTGAGTTAAAAGTAGTATCAAAGGAGGCCTTATACAGTAATTACAAAGATGGCTTCAAGTAGTTCTTCAAAAGATTGGTCGAGAGCAGGAAAAAGTGTTTTGGCACCCAAGGGGTTATTTTGAAGGAGGTGTGTGTTGGTATTTTATAACATTCAAGTCAAGGACTTTTATGCCCCATGTTCCCGATTTTTTTAATCCTACTACGTATATAGTATATACGGATGTATATACATATATATATACGTGTGTGTGTGTGTGTGTCGTAAAATCCGGTGTAAAGCACGCACTTTTAACAGAAAAAAATAAGATCGAAATTTGTGGATGCGCGTTATACGCCGGGTATAAAAAAGGAAAAGCGCGCTAGCTGCTTTTGTTGTTTTTAAATGGATCAGTGATTTCCTCTCTCAGCGCTTCTTAAATATCAAATATGGCAACTCTCGCTCAGAGTATGGCCAAACTAGACAAAGCCTTCAACAGGGATCCATCTCGAGCCAGATTTTTTAACATTATGATTAATGATCTTTTGAGTTTCATCGATAATGCAGTGCCTGAGATTAATTCCTTACTATATACTGATAATCTTGTTCTCTGGGCAACCGGTTCTGATATACCTAAATTGGAAAGTACCCTAAACTCGACATTGGTGACCTTGGCAAACTGGTCCTTGGAAAATGACTTTAAGTTACTGATAAGACAAATTTTGAACTTTTCACCCTAATTACAAAAAAGCACATTATAAACCTGGTTTACAATAACAATGCGTTACTCAGGACCGACTATGCTACTTACCTTGGGATTTTCCTGGATTCCAGACTAACTTGAACTAAACATATTACTTAAGTGGTCGAGAATGCTACAAGCAGGTTATCTCTGTTAAACGAATTGCCGGTGTTAAGTGGGGATCATCCCAAAGTGTTTTGACTTTCACTTTTACAAGTTATATCAGACATGTTATTGACTACGGCTCTGAGCTTCTTGTTACTGCTTCCAACAGGGCATTATCAAAGTTGGACATTGTTCAAAATAAAGCACTTAGATTTATCATTGGTGTAGCCAGCTTGACCCCTATCGCCACTATGTAACTGCAGACTGAAATTTCTGGTCCATCTAAAAGGCGTCAATACTCTGTTATTTCTCTTGGTGAACGATAAATGAGAAAGGAGCATTTCTGACCTGAATACATACCTTCCCAAACAAGACTTAAAACTCAACTTACTTTCTTGCTTGAGTTCCAGAAACTTGCAAATATTTTTGGCGTTTTCGATAATAGACTTCCCATCTTTAAACCAACTACCTTCCCGGGTCATTTCAGATATGCTGCTGCTAATCCGGATTTGGTCTTGCCTGTTCATAAGCATAATTCCCTCCTGGCTGAGTTAAGGTTTGCTGCTCTGGATACTGTTCATGAAAGATATCCAGATCAAGATTGGTTACATGTATTTACTGATGGCTCTGCCACAGTTTTCTTTGGTAGGGCTGGAGCTAGTGCTTTCTCCAACTCTTTTAATCTTAAAGAACCTCTTAGTGCCTGGTCAGACAATTTTGATGGTGAGATTTATGCAATATTTATGACTTTGAGATCCAATAGTACAACACCCGGCCAACATATTGTAATATTCATAGATTCTCAAACCGCAATTAAGACCGTATCTGGCTACAAACTTTCCCCATCAAAACTTGAGTTCAAGGGCAAACAACTTTTCAACTCATTTCTTTGCACCGGAAGAGAGGTCGTTCTCTAATGGATCCCATCTCAGTGCGGCATTCATGGAAATGAACAAGCCGACAAGTTGGCCAAAGAGGCTTCGAAACTTCATCCACCTTGCCTTTCCGATGCCTCTTCGAAACGCCAAGCGACTTCTCAGGGACAAATTTCGACAGAAGAGAATTTCCACACTTACAGACCTGGCTGTTGGCAAATCTTGGTCTCATCTGCTCGATGGCCAAAGATGTGCTCAGCTTTCTGTCTTACCTAGGGTGGAGGGTGTGGCATGTTTCAGAGTCATCATTGGACATGATTACCTGCAAGCCCATCTGCTTAAGATTGGCCTGGCTGATTCACCACTATGCCCTCTGTAAATCCGGGCCAATGACTGGGGAGCATCTATCCGATTGCCCCGCTCTACTTCGTGTTCTTTCTCCAAGACAACTGTGGAGTTTTCACTGCTAGAATAAGACATCTGCTTTATATTGGACTGCAAGACGCATTATTGTCCGAGAGGACGTTGGCGGACGTAATTTAAAAACAATAATAAAATCTTAGCTTTAAAAATAAAAAAAAGATGAGTACAGGGAAAATTAGACTTCTATATCGGAACGAAATACTATTTATTTAAAAGGAATAACATTCCTTATGAACTTAAAGGTTTGTATTTCTAATAATATACTATTTCTTTCTGGAATTTGGAATAATACCTTGAATAAATTACTTCAAAACATAAGAGTACATTTCAGGTTTCTTCGTAAAAAGGAAGGTGCGCGTTATACGTCGGATTTTGCGATATATATTAAAAATGCTTTTGTTAGATTAAAGTTTACGAAATAAATATTTTATTTTTCGTACTGCATTTATTTTACAAGCAAATTAATCGCTATCTTTATGATAAAAACTAGATGCAAACACAATTCCCGGTTTTCTAAATTATCTTTGGAATTTAAAACTGATCAAAAACTGGTCTTAATTGCAAATTCTCATCTTAACTAGATGAATGAAAATAAAGGTTTTGTTCAATTATCTAAGAAGCCTACTTCACATTTTCAGCTTTAAGAAAAATGCATTTAATGAGACTAAGTATATTACTGAGTACTTATTAAGAATTATAAATTAAAACCCAATTATATTAATGAACAATTAGATGTTATTTAATTTCTTTGAAAGAGTGTTCTCTCAATTATTTTTCTATCTTACACATATTGACTTTTAAGCAGTGGTATAACAAAACGGTATTTTTAAGCCATGTCTCGTAATAACGATTACAATATTTTTATGTCTAATAGCGCACACGAAATACAATAATTTATGAAAAAGACCTAAATAATATCTCATGTATCGTAATATTTTATGATACACGTACTTGTGATTGATTGAATAATTATCTCAATGCTGGTTTATCATCCAGTTTATTTGAAGTGCATGAAATAAAAATGTTCGTGTGGGGCTCCGAAAGCAGCATAACTTATTGAAGATAACTTTTTCATAATTTCAATTCACACAAGCTATAGATATTTTAAAGTAGCTATATTGCCTCCATTCAAAAATATTTCGTAAATGTATTTATTAATTAATTTTGTAAAAATGATTTCTAAATATGTTAACGGTACTTAAGCTGCCTTTTATGAAACTGTTTGTTTTCTTTATTTTGAGAGTACTTAGCCTGTCTCTTGATTGTGTACTAGGTATTATGTTCTTTTATTAAGCAAAATAATAGAACTCCTGCATATAAAATCCAATATAGATTATTCACAACCCTTATTTTTCATAAAATGGAAATTTACAAAACAAACTTTGAAATCAAAAGTCTCCACATTAAAGGATTAGAGATATCCTTATATATCGCTAAGTAATTCTAATTTCGAAGAAAATCATCAATCCCTTTATGCTCATTAATAATTGGATTGCTACATTCTGCACAGAAAATGATCTCAAGGTTAGTGTATCGCAAAATAATTTATATTATTCAATTACAAGCCAAAAATAAATAAATAAATAAAGGGAACATATGCGATTTTCAAAAAAATAAATAATTCATGTACTGAGAGAATATTAAAGACGAAAGGTACTGTACATTACCATTTTTATTCAGCATTGAATGCTTAGTTAAATATCGTCTCTAGATAAATAATGACTTTGCAAATACTTTTTTAATTTGTCATATAGTGCTTCTATAATTTATTTATTTTCAATGTTTATCTTACTTTTGTTTTTATCTTTGCCACAATCTTCATTTTAGTGGTCGATATTTTCTTCTTGAAGGTATCAACTAGTTTGATCAATATTTAATTATTGTTCTATATCTGAATTTTTACATTTAGTACCTTTTTAGAAGAAATTTAATATCATTAAATAAGTACTTATTTGTAAATACCTAAATCGAAATACTTATTTTTTTACATTTTCTTTTCTGCCTATTTCTTTAATATTTCAACTTACAAAGTAAGTATATTTATATTTTAAATCTCCTTTTTGTGCTTTATAATATCTAAAATGGCATTATTACCACTAAATCTTACATCTGGAATTATCTTTTATCAAAATATTGACATATCATGTCATCAATATAAAGCCACCCTTTTATACTAATTATCTTCGTCTGAAATTTGAGGAAAGACTTCAAACCGAGAATTACATTTTAATAATACTTTGAATACGCCATGATAATATCAAACTCATTAACAAGTAGTTTAAAAATTATTGCATCGATAATTAGTAATTACTCTGGGAATAAGGCCAGCTAATTGATGACAGGACGCAGCTGCAGCTGACAAGGATTATGCGATTAGTTTCTGAATTCAACATGTGCTCAATATACCAAGAACAGTAACGAGGTAATGAAGGATAAACTCTTTATTAGTAATTTGTCAGTTGTTTTGGAGCTTTCAGAAGTTAAATATGAAATAAAGGTAGTATACATAACCTATAGTTAGAAATAAACCTAATGTGTAACACATGTGTGCAAAAGCTAAAAGAAAAACATAATTTCGTATTTAATAAAAAACGAAACTTCTCCAGGATTTACGTATATATAAAACTGATAACTATTATGAAATTAACTCACAAATAATAAATTTTTAATTAAAACTTCCAATGTTAAAAGTAGGCGCCGAACCTTACCCCTAAATTTCAAATTTATATCAGTGCAAATAAATTCTAAGGCATTGTTTTTGGATTAATCTATCATTATTAAATCGAGATAAGTACTTTTAGTCTTTTGGTGATCATACAATCTGATTCAAAATAAGTGTGACCAATATTAAATACATATAATTACTTATGACTAATTTTAGTCACTTTATTGCCAACTATATTTTAAAAAATTAAATATTTAAATTACTGATCTAACTATTTTTATTAAGGAGAATAAATTATGGCTTCGAAATTAGACCCTTAAACTCGAAACTAAATTTTAAAGCTTTTGAAGGATTGTTGCTCAAATTTTACTATAAATATGGTATTTAAAAATCAGAAAAGGTATTTTTCTTACAGATTAGTATCTAAACTTTGAAAAGAAATAAAATTTAATTGACAATTAAAAGCTTCAGGAATAAAATGTGGACGAAAGGAAAACCTTGGTGAAAAGGGGAAAAATAAGCCTAAAAGATTAATTGCTAAAGAAAATCCTTTGCCTCAAAGATAATAAAATTAACTATAAAAAAAGTGAATAAACAAGTTTATCATCAAATTTCTGCAAAGACAGTAGAAAAACGAAGGAAACATTCTTGGCCTATGTAATTGAAGCTCCCCAAAGGTACATACAAAACATGGATAATTTCGTATGAAGCACTGTTCCATCTGTAATTTACAATTGCAAAACGAAGATACAATATATTTCAAGCGACAAGCTGTTTTCGAGCGACAATCAACAAAGACGCAGCTTTTTTGTAAAAGGCAAGTTGTCCATCAGGGGTTATGGTATGGATAGAAATGTCCTCTTAACGCTTAACAAAGCCCTTTTTTTTTGTTTAACCCAGTGTTTCTCAAACTGTGGGGCGCGCCCCTTGGGGGCGTGATAAGCAAGAGGGGCGCATATTGAAAAGTCGAAAACAAAAGGTTATTTAAAATTATTAGTACTGAAAGTAAACAAACAAAATACTTTCTGATATAATAAAATATAGAGTACACATTTCCATTGATATAATACACTCATAAATGTATCAGTACTGTGTACAATGTATATTTTATTATTAATTTAACAATACTAAGTGTTAAGAACATGTTTGATAATTATCAGTGACCCCATGGGCTTATATTAACACTTATCTTAATAATTTGTACGGTTAAAATTAATTCATACTGTCTGTTAAAAGTTACGCAATTCGCTCCCCAATGCCATCGTTTACCACGTAGACGAGAGCGTATTTTGATATTTTTGCGGGGGAGGAGGAAAAGTAAATGACAAAATTCCTCTGAAATAAGTAAATCCTTCACCAACAAACACTGTCAAGGTCCTTTTTATTGCATTCCAAAGCCCTCAGAATAATTTTATGGGTCGCACTGCACAGAAAAGATCGTTCTTTGGAAAAGTATATATACGTACAGAACATAAATGCTTTGTGGTTGAGAGAGACGTCCATATACGTCCGGTGACACATAAGAGGTTAAGAATCGTATTGTAGCTTTAGTGTCAAAGTATAGTATTATTCAATTCAATACACATTGTTGTTATTGTATGGAGGGGGGCGCGATGAAAATGATGATTGAATAGTGGGTCGCGTATATTGAAAGTTTGAGAAGCACTGGTTTAACCAAAGGCTAAAATTGATGCTAAATACTATCAGAATAAAGTTTGGAAGCACATGATCAAGGAAAGTAAGCGTTTTTACCTTCAAGGAAATTTTGTTTACTCTAAGATTCTGAACCAATTCATACTGCAAAAAAAAACTATAAAATGGCTGAGAGATAAAAAAAAATATAATTTTTTCCTCCTGAAAAATGGCTACAACCCTCCCCTGAATGTATTCCTTACAATTATTTTTTATGCGTATAGTTAAAAAAACCCAATTAAATAGAAGTGGAGTAAGGGCTTCAAAAAGCAATCAAAGAGGAAGTTGAAAAAATACACACAAAAATGGTTGAAAAAGCTCTTTTCGTTTGGCCTAAGCCAGTGTTTCTCAAACTGTGGAGCGTGCCCCCTGAAACGATATCGGGCGCAGAGCATATCGAAAATAAAGGTTAAAAAATGAATTTACTGGAATGAAAAAAACAAAAATACTTTTCTGATATAATAAAAATACAGATCTACATTGATATGATTTATATATATCATCTGGTGAAAAGAGGTAATCAAAAATAAAAGAAAATATTTTGTTTGCTGCCTTGTAATCCTACGATGAGAGATTTTTTATTACGTTTCTTTTAATCTAAAAATATTACTTTTTCTGACTTTCGAACTTAGTGGTATGTTATGCATCCCCTTTTTTTGGGGAAGTTGTAAGTGCCTGTAATCCTGTTGCGCTTTTTCACAATGTGAAAGAATTTTATGATACATGGATAAGCATAGTGAGCACTTTGAAGGATTAATTGGCCAAGATTATTTTTATGAGGTCTACTGGAAACATATAATACAAAAATCCTCCGTTAATTCTGTTAAGGGGAGAAAACTGTTTATTTGTTACCAATGACCTTGACAGAGAATCCTCTAATACTTGACCGAGGAGGGAAGTCTTAATGGGAGCTAAAAATGAATTGATCACATATCTCCTTTTTGGGTGGCAGCATTTTTAGAATCTTAGGATACTTGTTTTAGACCGAGTTTCCGGCACGATCACTTTTCAGAAAAATATTTTCTTGAACATGCTTCATTTTCCCTATGAATAACTTAGTGGTTTTAATTGTGATGTTGTACACGACTGATTATGGTTTATAAATGTAAAGAGCAGAATATGAAAAAAAGAGTGGACATCTGTGATCTCTCTGAAAAGGAAATTGAAGCTGATCAAACAAAGGAAACACTTGCTGAAATAATGCATATTAATCATGTTAGCGAAAGTAAATTTGAGAAAAGCAATAAACATAAAACGAAAGGAAAATTTTCAATAGCTACATTAAGACTTTATCAGAAAATGTGAAGCCATAACTGTATACCGCAAAAAGGCACTTCACCCTGTCAAAAGACACAAGCAAAAAAAGTTCAACAGGATATTTGTCGATCATCAACGGACATTAAAATTACAATAACATTGAACAAAATGTGACAGTTTGCTGGCAAATAACTTTCCTGTAATGTTGGCAAAAGTGTCTGTGATTTGTGTCCTTTATTAAGGTCACGTACATTTGGAACAATTTAGTTCAGGTTTATTGGATATTTTCTAAATTTATGAAAGACAAACAGAAAATCCTTGAAATAGGTAAGTATATTTTCTCTTAGTTAAATTATTCACTGCATTGTGATTTTTATCTTGTATATTGAACATAATTACTTATAAAAAAGAATTTGCCGGTTACATCACTCCCCACGACCATTAACGTTTGTATTGAGTGCACACCTGATCCCGGGCTAAAACATTTTGAAGTTTTTCTCGCTTTTAAATATTAAAAATAACACAATTATTTATTCATTAGAAATTTTATATTCTTTTTTATTACTTAACATTTTATTCTAAATGATGCTAATTCTGTAGGGCTTAAGTACAGTTCATTCAAAACCGTTTATAATATGAGTATTCATTTCAATAAATCATTTTACATTTTTGTATACATTGTCATGCACTTAGTTTTACTCTCCTTACAATTAAGCTATTATATCAAGAATAATATATAATCATTTTTTAAAAAAATAAACTCGTGTTAAGAGTGGGTGCTTCAGCCAATATAAGAACAAGTTTAATAATTATCCAGTGACTTCCATGGGCTTGTCTTGCAAGGCAAAAGTTTTCAAAGGAAGGCTAAAAATTAGAAATTGACACCCAGAGTTATTTTTTTGATATTTAGCTCAGATCTATATTTTGTCTTCAAAAATAATAGCCTTCACAGAAATCCAGATTTAAAGGTATATGATGTTAGTAAATTAAAGTAAAAAAACTTTTAAAAACAATCTTTTATTTAAATGCTCTAAAAGAATAAAATAAACTTTTCTTTTAAAAATTTTTTTGCTATCAACATAAAATCGTTACAGAATTTATGATATAAAAAGCTTGTCGTGAAAGTTACCTGTGTTGATAAACAAGCAAAATTAAAATAACTTGATCTGATTGTTTTTAAATTTTTCAATCTAAGTGAAAACGAGGTACTTAAATCGACCAGCTTTTATATCATAAATTCTGTAACGATTTTTATAAGTTGATAGCAAAATATTTTTAAAAAGAAAAGTTTATTTTTATTTTTTTAAACATTAAACACTTGTTGACACAAAGTTTAATTTATCTATATTTAACTGATATCTATATTTTGTCTTCTAAGCAGCCACCACATTTTGCAATATGTTCCAATTTAAAAATTATAGAGAAAGGAAAAATAACATAAGCCATTATCCTTTTACTTAATTTTTGTTTAAAAGTAACGTATACAAAATTTAATACTTATGTTATTAATTTGTACGATTTATAATTTTAGATCGTGTATTGTAGCTTTAGCGTCAAAAGTGCGGTATTATTGCATTCAGTAATTTATTAATATAAGGGGGCGCAGATTAAAATTATGTGATTGAAAAGGGGGGGCGCCAGTATTGAAAGTTTGAGAAGCACTGGCCTAAGCATATACGTCAGATTTCAAATCGATTTCTTTTGTGTGTTTTTGGCGTGGAATACCAAAAACATTTAGACAAACATCTACTTGAATAAGTTAAATGATTTATGAGGGGTTTTTCCTGATAAATGTCTATCCCAATAGATTCATGAATGATTCTTCGTAGTTGTCAACGCTGGCTGGAGGGAAGAAGATTTGGGTGGAAAATCTAAACTTTAAAACGAGACCGGTGTCAGTCACTTGCAGGCAGTTGTTGAGGCATGGTCATGCTCAGCGCAGATGTATCTACTGCACCCTCGTCGAGTAAAAAATTGACTACCTGTGCACCTCCAGGGCCCCATATTGAGTTTGTTTAGAGTTTTCTTTTGATCCTTGGGAACAAATAGAAATATGTTAATTCCTGATCTGCTAGATCAGGTTTATATGGCTGCAGCGGTGCTTACTTACACCTCAGTTTTGTCAGTAACTCGGAGGCGCGGTGTGCCTTGTGGTGTTGTCATGATGCAAAATCCAGTTGCCACGCAGACTGTCCTCATTTGAAGATCCTCCTTTAATATGTGTTTAATGATTGTTATGATTGTTAACACTTATCTACAATCATCAAAATACTTAAACATCGGTAATTGTCCAAAACTTGACTCACTTTTTACACCGAGTAGTCCGTTTGTGAAGTTGACCCGAACAGTCGTCGTCGTTAATAGACTCCTGACCTTCCCTTCTCTTGTGCCTCTTGGCTTTGTTTCATCGCGACGTCACGGTAGGCTTTCCGAAGCATTTCAAGCATATCCACCCCATTTTTACCCAGTTTCACATAAAACTTGATTGCATAACGCTGTGCCAAAACTAGTCCAGTTTTTTCTCAAAGAGCTGTAGTAGATACCTCTGCACGAACGAGCTTGACCGTGCCTTAACAACTGCCCCTGGCGAATGACACCTGTCTTGTTCCGAAGCTTCCTTCTTTAAGTCAGTGTTGCCAATTACAAAAAATCATTCCGGGAACTCTTGGGACTTATACTGCAGTTATCTAATATTGAATACATTTGAGTTTCTTAATTTTTTCAAATAAATTGAAATTAATGGAATTGTTTTATATGTTTTTTTGGTAATTCAAAATGAGATTAGTCGTATTTACGCCATATCGTAATAGGGTTCCTAATTTTATTTTATTGCTAAAAATGAATAAAGTTGCATTTTTTTAAATGAAATAAATTGAATTATTTTTGAGGAAGTTTAATTATTCTAAACTGCTACTAATTGCTTTGAATCGCAGATTTTTACTGAAACTAATATTTATAAAATATTTATAATATATTATTTTAATGGAATTTAATAAATTTTTAAATAAAAAAACATTGCATTTAGCAAATAAATGACTGTAATTGAGAGTGAACATATTAAAATGAAATTCTTCATAATTTAGTTATAAAATTTATCCACATGAATAAAATGTTTCAAGAGAAGAAATAGCATTGTGGAATATGTCATTTATGCATTGGAGTCACGCATTTTGAACGGTAAATTATTAAACGCATTTAAACATATGATCAACGCGTATTGTAATATTATAACACGTTACAAGAAATACCAATTTAACATAAACTGCGTTTAATTTTCTTGATTGAAAGGATCAAATCGTGCAGAAAAGTAGGTAGCTATAAAAGAGTCAAAGTAGAAGAAAGATCATAAAATATTAAAGGGTTGAAAAGGAGAATATATGATAAATGGAAATAATTCATCCGTTGGAATAAACTTGTTTTTAACTAATACTGTAGTATTTAGAGCATACATATAACTTGCTGGAGCTGTAATGTGTTTTTATGAGTTAAAAAAAATTAAGGGAAAGTACAAAACATGCTTTTTTGCTTGAAATATATATCTCTAACAATATACTTTTAACTGCAGCTAATGATGTATTTAAAAAAAAAATTTGTTAAAAATGTCAAGATACGACCAATAAGAAAGCTGACTTTCCCTTTTTAGCTGTATTTATTTCTCATTGCGTGTAACCTTTTACAAAAACATGTATGAATATTGTCACTAACTTATTGAATATATATTACAAACCTGCTTAAAAAATAAATTTTGACTCAATAACAAATAGATAAAGTGTTATTTGACTCAAAACATAATTCCAATATGATTTAAGATTTTCATTAATACTTTTCTCATTAGGATAAATTATAGTTTCTATGGCTTACTTCGATTTTAAGAAAAGTTAGATCTGGAAAGGATTTTACTTAATTAGAGAAAAACATAAATAATGTAGAAAATTTAGTCCCAAACTATAATTTATCTTAATATTGTAAAAATAATTAAAGTAATTCTATCAGTCAGCGACAACATTTTTCTATAGTTTCCTTATCTCCCCAGATTGAACATATTTATTGTTTCATATTTTATTGGAGTTTCAGTCTCTTTTGAAATTTTTTTCAAAAAGAAGAATGATATACCAGGACGTTGTTTTATAAGATATGGAGACATTTTACACAACAAGTATTAAAGCAATTCTTGGTAATTAAAACATCAGGTTGCTCTCACGTAGTATTTCAAATTTCTTTAAAATTTCAGAAAACAATTACAAGTAAGCCAAAAGCTCTTTAAACGACGCGGAGAGTTCTCTGAACAGCTGAAAACGTTTGAAGGGTACTAACTAAAGGAAAATATATTCTGTAAAAATTAGTAATTAATTCATTCTTCTTGTGTGTCAAAGGCTAATTTAATTAAGCTTCTTCTGTAAACTAATTTTCCCTTGATAAAGTTCTCATCCTAATGCAACGTAGAAGTAGCAAGGAAAGTTTAAGGGTATCTTAAATCATTCTTCAGAGAAAAAATGGAACATACTAAGAAAAAATCGCATTTTCTGATATAAAAATTGGCTAAGCTAATGTAGAATATACGGCACCGTAAAGAATTTCTAATGACAAGTATTTACATTTGTAATGTAATCCAGAAGTATAAGTATACACCCAATTTTGTTTCTGCACTAACTACTTTCACAAGAATTTTATTGAATACGAAATAAAAAGTTAACTCTTTTTACACGGCTTATTTTGATTTAACACGATTGACGTTAATTCTATAAAGAAAATTTTATTTTAATGCATTTTTTAAAATTGCGACATTTAAAGTGAAGAATGTAGTACTGTTTGTATTTGTGAGAATTCATCAAATTTCGTAGCTTGAATGTGGAATTCGGCCTGCATTTTGAGTTTTGTGTTTAAAGTGAGAGGCACCTTTTTGTGATGCTTAAAAAATTTAGTAAAAAACTAAGTAAAATTTATGCATAGCACGTTGTTACAGGAAGCAGGCTGCAACGCTTGGGGTTTGTGCGTGTGGGGGGTACGTGTATATGTGTGTGTCTGAAACGTGTTTCAAAACATGTCAAAGTAATTTTAAGAAGCTATTTATAAAACTGTGGAATGGTTTTCCCTCAACACTTAAAATTGGGAGAAATAGCGAGGCAACGATTAAATCTTTATTTTCTCTTGATTCGTTCTTAAATCCACTGAGGCATCGACAATGTAGGAAGTTATTCCTAAATTTTCAAGAGATTATACAAAAAATTTCACTAGTGGAGCATGAAAGGGTTAATCCGTTAGAGCTAATTAATTAATTAAAGATATTCACCTGTAAAATTAATTATACACACTGTCCACTTAAAATAAATAGTCAAATCGTTTTCTAAAGTCTTCATTAACATACAAAAAAAAGAAGACACCTTTTGACATCAACTATTTTTTCGGAACAAAAATGATAATCTTCGCAATCCGTTGAAAACGCAATTTCTGCTATAAAACTAGTTGCCTTCCACACTAAAATACTCATCATAGAACCTGTGCTGACATATATCTTTGAAGAGTGGATTTAAAAGAATATTCATGCTAAGTATTGTCAACGTCACTGTCTGGGATTACTTCAGATGAATACTTCGTGCGGAATTGTAGCGTGCAACAGGCAATGATGACAATGGTGTGCGTGTGTGGAGGCCCTGTAATGAACATCACTCTACATCGTTGTACAGTGGCACATCGCTTTCACAGTTGGTGTGATGGTATAGGGTGCCTTTACGTACGTTACACGGTTACCTCTAACATTGATTAAGACATCATAGCATCCCAGTGGTATGTTTGTAAGCCACATCTGTTGCAATTCATGGCAGGACTCCCAGGAGCAATTTTTCAACAGTACAATGCTCGGCCATACACAGTTATGGTTTGACAGGACTGCCACCACCACATTTCCACCCTTCACCGGTCTGCTTGATCTCCAGACTTTTCACCGATAGAGCAAGTATTTGATCATTTAGGATGCCAAGTAGCTCAGCTTACGAATTTGGTCGAATTAGCAAATTTACAGCAAAGGTGGAACGAGATGTCCTTGGACATCATATGAAACTTGTATCTCTCAATGCCCGACGTATCACATTATACATTTATGCTAGAAATGGTCCAACAGGAAACTAAATCTCCATTCATTTGCAGTTTTTGTTTACAATAAATGACCATTTTGTTTTGATTTTGTAATCAATTATTAACATCAACAACGTATTCTGACAACTCTTTCTTGGTAGGCAATATTTTATGGCAAAGAGTGTATGTCCATTTACCTGAGTATTCCATATTTATAAAATATAATCTATATGCCAGATTTTGTAAATAATGAGTTCTTTAAATAAAGCAATGCATTATATGCATTAAAAAATGATATAAAAAAGTATGAAATTATAGTCAACCAATAAAAGGATGAAGTAATATTTCTTCATTTCTCTTAAGAATTATTTCGAAAATATATAATAAATATATATATTATCTCTTATTTATATATATATATATGAAATTAACTCAACATTAAAAATTGTGATACAATATTCTCAGACTTTACAACAATAAATCTTTCAATAAATTTCTAGTAAGTGCATCAAATTTCATTCAAAAATTTAAGGTGAATCAAATATGTTTTAACAACGATACAAAAATATTAAATGGTTGAATGACTCTTGCACAGTGCAAAGTTTTCTTATTCTAAAGATCAAAGTTATTTACTTTTTCAGTATGAGCTCACACATAGGTTTTAACGTATTTAAAATATTTCTTTTTTTCTCTACAGTGCATATAGATCGGGATACATTTTATCAACAATATTTTACTTAGTGGGGAATTCAGGCATAAAACCTATTTTTTTTTCATAAATTTTCAAATATATCTGAATAGTGACATAATGGATAACATATTTTTTACTCAACATAAATATAATTGAAAAAAAGCCTGCATTAAAAATACCAAAACAAGCTGCATTTTTAAAAAAAAATTTTTTATTTCTCTTCTGTATTATTTTAGCAATTTAAAATATAAGAAAAAACTCTCTTTTGACTTTTTACATTCTTTTTTAAAAAAACTACTAATTAATTTTCTTTTGTAATCAAGTTTAAACAGATAGAGACTATTTGGAAAAGTACACAAATTGATATCGCTCTGAAAAATTTAGGAAAATAAATTTAGAAATTTGAAAAAATAAATGAAACAAAAATATCTACCTGTTATTATTGTTGTACTCCTTGTCATTTTTTGTATGCGTTTAGATACAATATCACAAACATGTATCATATAGGAGGGTAACAAAAGAGTTTAAGATCTTGAGACGGACATAAAAAAGTAATAAAAGTTGCTATTGGATATAAAATGATTAAAGGAAACGCGACATTAATAATAAGAGCCTATTTGCTTTTTCCAGATCCTGACTTTGTATGGTGTATCTTAGACTACCCTGCACTAAATTGTGATATTCAATAACCTCCTTATGAGCAAAGAAGATTTTGCAAAAGAACCCTTTTTTATTAGTTTTTCATGACATAACGTTTATTTATTACTAATTGCGCTCTTTTATAACTTTTTGCATCGTCTCTCTTGTATCATCTCTTAGAAGAATAAATTAAAGCAATTTTATGTCATTTGCGTTATAAATTTGCTGATGAGATTTGATTTGCTTTTAATTAAAATCTTTATAGTTGTGCTATGCTACGTTGTTTGGTGAAAAAGACTTGCGCCTTATTTTGATGACTTTCCTTTTTGATCAACAGTTTTAAACTCTATGCTCAATATCTTCATTGTATTTTAGTTACTTTTAATTAAAATTGCTTTATCTTAGTCTAGAATATTTTATTCAGTTATTCAAAGAATATTATCGACAGATTTTATGATTTGAGGAATGACCAAATTCCTAAGACATTCGAACTAGAATTTTTCCTACTAACTTTCATACCACGTAATGTAAAGAGTGCGAGATCCAGTTGAATGTTATCCATCTAGTATTACACACAGCGGTCTCAGAAATGATGGATCGGAGAATTTATGAGTGTTTTTATTAAAGTTGAAACATGAGGGCTGTCAGGGATGGACTTCCTAATTTTCAGCTATAGTCAAGTTACGAAGACAACATTTCTAATGACCCCCTCTCTCCGAGCTTAAATATCACGCCAAGGGAAGGATTTTGAGCCCCAATAGATTTTATGTTTATCCTCCACTCTAAACTGAGGTCTTAAGTGGCACTGAGGCTTGAACTTATAAATCATTCGCCCGTGGGTGATGCTTTACTTCTAAGTTATCTTCGTGACCTAGGGGTGTGGGAGTGAATAAAGAACCAGGCGTTGCCATAATCTTAATATCTCTTTATTAAGATCTTAACTTAAACACTAACAATGATAATATTTATATTTTAACTTATATAGAGTGGATCTGAGGTGAGAAACACACAATACGTATTACCAAATAAGAGCGACCTTAATCACTATGGTTAACTTTACGCCTATTCCTAATCTCAGTTTATACACAGTTCCTAATATTAACTTGAATGATCCTACCTCTACATCCTAGGTAGCAGCAACACTCCCGAATCTTCAATGTCATTTCCTTATCTCGCGTGGAATGATATCCACCTTGCTTGAACGCACTTTCACGGAAAGCTGACGCTGGTATATCGGCTTACTTCAGCTTACACGTTTAAACTCCGACTAGCATAATCACTTCCCAAAAGGCCACACCGCTTACTCTAAACTTCTAGGCTTCTAATTTGAATAATCACACTTCGTTTCTGGATTTGGTTGGAAAGGATTTGCCTTTTTCGGCCCCAAAGAACCCAAGAGGAAAATTAATAGAAAGCGAGATGAGCCCGTCACAAACTCATGACACATTGGTCACTTGACCATGACGACTAGGTTATTGCGGCCTCACACACCATGATGCATCGGAATAATCATTCATTTTGCCATCAATGAATTTCGTGGTCTTTTGTAAGGTGGGATCAAACACTGCATATACACAAAAGTTGGAATAAAAATGTATAATTAAACAGTTTAGATTCACTTGCGGCATGAAAACATATAAAAATTTTTTTTAAATGTTTAAACGTATTACACCATTGTTTTGAAAATATCAAATGCATCTCTCTCTCTCTCTATATATATATATCACTTTTAAAATTCATTTACAATTCAAAGAGCAAAAAGGTGTTTTAATTTAAAGATTATTTGGCTTCATCTGAGTATTTATTGCAACAACCTATTATATGGAAAAAACTTTAGGTCAACAAATACTGGAACATTAGACATCTAATAAATACTCCAATCTCCGAAGCCGTAGTTCACATCTGTCATCTATGGCTTGTGGTGCACCCCATTTGCCACGTCTCTGATTTTGGACGGTCCCATTTTCTCACGCATGGTATACTTTTAATACGGTGGCACGTGAACAGTTCACAAACTTAGCCGTTTCGGAAATGCTTTTACCCTTGACCATTAGTCAGCAAACGTATTTGTTTACACCATACCCTGTATCCGCTCGTACGGTGCATTGACGTTTGGAGCAGCTCGGACTATCAGCACTGTCACCAGTTTCCCTTAACATTGTAGCACAGAGAGAGACGACGTCTCTGGTGCACCGAACGACCAAGTTGGATACTAGAGTGGCGCAATGCCGTCGTTTCAAACGAATCCCTGTTTTGCGTGCAGTATACTGACGGTCGTATACGTGTCTCCAAGGAGACCGCTCTTCGCCTGCTTGCATTTGAAAATGGAGTAGAGGCTCTGCACCTGGTGTAGTAGTTTGGACAGCCATTGGGTAGATGACGCGCACATCTATTGTTAGATGATAATTTGATCTATTGATCGACGGTAATTTGAACGCAGATCGGTATATTACTTTCGTCCACTCCCAATGATTGTGCCCTGTCTTTGAGACTAGCCAAACACAATCTTTCGAAAAGATCACTTAAGACCACACGTTGCAAGTCGTGTTTTGATCTTCGATTGTTGCTCTGGTCTGTACGGTCCCCAGATCTGTCACTGTGTTGCTGAGAGATTGGTCCACCACCCCTGTCCTGCTGATACAGTTGATGATGTATGGCATAGACTTGAAGAAGCATGGAGTAAGTTGCCCGTTTCTGTCATCCAAGCCAAGTTTGATTCTACGTCTAACTAGATAAAGCGTGTCTTAGGTGCAAGGAATGGCAGTTGTCTCTAATAATTTTGAAACCCTGTAAGCCCCCAAACTGCTCACACATTTAAGGGGACACATGGTACGATTTACACTAAAATTTTTAATTTAAGGATTTTCAAAACTTTTTGGTTGCCTCCTAAGTGCGTATACTATGAAAAAAAGATTTTATGCTCAAAATTTCATAAAAAGCTAACCATTTAATTTTTAAGGAAAAAACTTAAAATTTTTTAAGTGATTTTAAAATGCTACTCATCCCACAAAAATTTACATACACGCATGAAATTTGGTTTACAAGTACATCAAACCACGTACAGCAAAAGTTGGTATGGGCTTTACGATAACATGATTGGTATTTGTACAATACTTCTTTTTATTAATGTTTATTGAAAATTCCTTAAAAAAAATATAAATTCTGAGTTCAATTATTTTTTAAAAAAATAAGTATTGCTTTGATTCAAAAATGCATATCAACTTTTGTTACATGTACTATTAGCAATAGGTAAGAAAATTTCAAAGCATTAGGCACGATAGAAAAAATCCTTAGCATTTTAAATGAAGACAAACTAGTTACTTTAGCTTTCTGAGATAAGTAAATTATAGATTTGAGTCATAGGATGTAAATAAATACGAACGTAAAAGCTATAATAATTCTGCGTTTTTTAAGTTTAGAGCTTTCAAATTTTGTGAGGTTAAAGAAATATGCATAAAGAATAATTTAGGCTAAAAAAAATTAGATTTGATTTTTTGACCGATTTTTGTCAATTGAATCGTACCGTGTCCTCTTAATAATTTTATCTTCATGCCATACTGCTTACGTACAATAAATATCTTTCTCGTGTTTGCTTTTCTTCATGGTGTTGCAACTTTCATGGACAGTGGTGTAAATTGTTTTGTGTGTGTGTGTGTTTTCTTTTTTGACCAAGAAAAACATTCATCTAAGTACAGACATACGTATTAAGGATTCACTTTATTTGTCATTCTTTTAATTTTCAAAATAAATAAATGAAACCTAATCATAAGTAGAAAATAAGGAATACTTTCCTGAATAAATTTTTATAGCATTGAAACTTAAAGTGTTAACAAAATATTATTATATATGATTTCCAAAATTTTTCCAATATATTTATCAATATATATTGCATTAGCTATTGCATTACTTTATTAATGCAACTCTATGCTAAAACTTCTATTATTTCAATCATAACATTTTGAAATATCACAAATAATAATCTGCTCACAAGTATTCAAAAGTATTCGAAGAATTGGTGAATTACAAAGTTATCGAATGTTCTTAATTATCTAAAATGCAAGGTGTTTTAGAATGCTAACAGATTTCCTTACAACATGAAACAAGAAGAGTTTATAAATTAGTCTGAGCAATCTTTCTGTGTTTTCTAACAAAGGGGTTTCCATTTGAGCACATTCCTCAATTAAATTTAAATGGATAGCTTTACCCAAATGATTCACCTTAATTACTGAATTCAAAATTAAGTATCGTCTTTTAAGAGATCCACTAATCAACAAAACTTTCAAATGGAAATAATTAGCATTCTCTGCTCGTTTTTCTTTTAGGAAATGCTTCAAAATACTTTGAAATGTTGCTTGTCACGCAAAATATCCATTACTTTCAAAAATTTTTTCTTTATCATTGTACTGGTGAAGTTTAGATAAAAAAAAAAAATTCTTTCATAAATTTAAGATATGAAAATTTGTAATGAAAAAAAATTGGTTTTGTTTAATGTTTTTACACAATCAAAAAGGGGTTAAAGGATTTTTTTTTTAAAATTTAGAATTGCATAATTGACAAATTATGTATTTATTTACACCTAAAAGCGTTGGAATAAAATTTAAAACTGCAATTCTTTAAGGGGTTCCCCTTCCCCAAAAGCATTTTCTCTATCTCCGAAAATTTAAAAATAAATTTTGGGAACTTTTTTTAAAAAAATTTGCGGGTTTTAAACAGTCGGGGTTTTTGTGTGCATTCTCTTTGTATTTTTTTTTTGTTTTTTTGGGAATTTTTTTAAAGTTATTTTTTTTTAAAAACCATATGTGGGTAATTTCGTAAATTTTTAAATTTAAAAATTTTTTGAAAAACCCCCATTAAAATATTTATTTGTATGGTTTTAAACAATTGCAAATTTTCAAGGCTAAAAAAGTATTTTTTTTAAAAAATTTTTCCTTTTTTATTGTTAAAATTTTTTCCTTTTGAAAATAGTGATTTAAAGTAAAACTTACTATTAACTAATAAAACCCCGAACTATAACTTGGATTGCTGGTGTCATCTGAAGTTAAATCTTCTTTTCCTTTTTAAATTTTTGTTTTAATTCACCTTTTTTGGTTCATTGTAAACTCCCTATTCTTTTTTTAATCCCGCGTCCATCTTCAACGTTTTCGACTTTTTAAAAAACCCAGGATTTGGGAATTTTTAATATATCTAAAACTTTTTTTAGTAATAAAATTGATTCTAAAAAGACAGCTCATTTAAAAAGGGTTCCCCCAAATTTTTTTGGAAATTTGGGTCAACGCTTTCACAAAAATTTTTTAAAAGGTTTTATAAAACAAGCTTAGAAAAAAGTTAAAGGGTTTCCCAAAAATCCCTTTTTTACCCCCTAATTCAATGGGAAAAGGGGTTTTTATGTTATTGAAACCTTTTCCCAGCATTGACAAAACCGGTCACCCCTCCCAGGGGGGTTAAACCTTTAATTCAAATCTGGGAGTTTTTACCAAAAATATAAAATACTTTTATGACTGTAATTTATTGAGTTGTTTTGAAAAAACTGAAACATGGGTATTTTTGAAATTTATCTATTTCTGTATTTGTCAATCTATTACCCCTTTTTTTTTTTCTCGAGCTTTTTTCCTTTTTTAATTTTTAAAAATCCCAAAAGTGGTAATTTTTCCCAAACTGGCCAACCCACATTCTAATTTTATTTAATGTTGTAATGTAATAATTTTTTTAAAGAGTTTTCCCCAAACTGGGGGGGCCCCAAAAATTCCGGGGGCGGCATTTTAAAAGGCAAAAAAAAAGGTTTTTTAAAAATTTTTAAATTTTACTGAAAGTAAACAAAAAAATCTCTTGAAAAATATAGTAAAATTTACATTTTGATTTTCCCCCCTGAAATGAAAAAAATTTTGTGAAAATTTATATTTTTTTTTAAAATTTCTTTTTCAAAGGGTTAGGGTTTGATATTTATTGGTTTTTGTTTGAAAACCAAACTTGTTTTGTGGGTTTTGGGGAATTAATTCCTTAACTTTTTTCCTTTTAAAAAGTTCGCAATTCGCCCCCAACCCATGTTTAAGGTAGGGCATTTTGATTTTTTTGGGGGGGGAGGAAGTAAAAAAAATTGAAAAAAGTAAACCCTTAAACACTGTAAAGGGTCCTTTTTTGCATTCAAAACCCCCGTTTTTTTGGATCCACTGAAAAAAAGTTTCTTTTGGAAAGACGAATATACATTTGGTTTGATTGGGGCGGGGGTTTTCAAAACATCAGTCCCTAAGGGTTAAAAGCTTATTGTAGTTTTTAGTGTAAAAGGGTATATTATTTTTAATTCAATACATTTTTAAATTGATTAAAAATATTTGGTTTTATATTAAAAATTTTGGAAGCATTTCAAATTTATTTTTCAAAAACTGTTTTGCAAAATTTTTAAAGTTCCCATATTTCCCAAGTATTGTGCGGGGGTTTTTTTTTGTGTCCCTTTTTGATCGTGGGGGTGAATTTCCCTTTTCCTTTTTCATTTTCCCAATGGTTTTGACAAACCATCGATATGGGCCGTTAAAATTACATGACATTTCTCGAAATTTTTCCCTTTTTCAACAATTTTAAAGTGTCCACCAAACGGGCCGAAACAAAATTTTGCGGTCCCCCTTTTTTTTATTCAATAAAACCCAAATTTGGTTTTTAAATGATTTTGGGTTTAACTGCAGCAAATTTAAAAAAGCATTTCATATTTTGGTTTTTTAAGGTTTTAAAAATTTTAAAATTTTTTTAGGCCCAATAACCTTAAAAAAACCCTAGTGTTCACTTTTATTTTTTTGTATTTTTTTGGTTTCTCGCTTTTTCCTTGAAGGGGAAATTGGGAAAAGCCCCAAAACCCAAAACTAAAATTTTGGAAAAACCCGGGTTTGGGAAAAAAATTAAATTGAATCCCCTTTTTTTCCCCATTTTATTTTTTAATTTAAATTTTTTTCCCAAAAGCAAAGGGAAAAGTAAATTCAGTTTTTCCAAAAAAAAGGGAAAAAGAATAAAAAAAGGCCCTTTTATTAAATTTTACCTAACGTTTTTTAAAAATTAAAATTTTTTTATTTTCAATTGGCTATTTATAAACCCATTTAAATTTCCCTAAAATTTTGGGGTTTTGTACCAAACCAAACTTTCTTTTTTTAAACTTTTTTACTAAACAAATTTTTAAAATTTTTTTGAAAAAAACGATTCTACACAACAGCAAATATTCTTTAAATATTTAACCACGTATAAAAAAACTTTAAGCTCCCCAAAACAGCCCCAACTTTCCTTCACCTTTTCCCGAATAAATTCACAAAATAAATCCCGGGTCAATTTAACCAGTAAAACTGAAAATTTTTTTGTCTTTTGTTTTTGGGTTTGAAAGGGGGGTGTCAATCAACTTTTTTAGGGGTTTTACAAATGTAAACAACTTTTTAAAAAAAATTTAAAAATTTCTTCTTTCATTAAACCTTAAATTTAAAATTCGAAAAAAAAAAAATGGGGATTTTTTTTTAATCAAAAATTTAAAAAGATTTTTTTCTTCGATTTTCGAAATGACTCCCCAAAATGAAAATTTACTATTAAAAACATTTTTCCCCCTGTTTCCTTATCATTTGTCCAAGATTCTTTAAATATTTTTTATTAAAAAACCTGTTAAAATGTTGAGAATGGGGATGTTTATAATTTTTTTTCTCCTTCGTCATTTGTGAATAAGAAAGGGTTGTTTTCTTTCTTCATTTAACATCGTTATTGGATTATTATTCAATTCCTACATTATTAGCTCGCACTCTCTATATATTTATTTATTTATCTTGGTGTAATTTTTTAATCGTTTTAAAAAAAATACATTTTTAAAACATCCAAGGCCCGAAAGATACATGATTATTCGGATGACAATATAATATATAATTTAACTATAATTAATAAAAAATTTAAATTTATTAAAACTAATTATTTAAAAATTCAAATAAAACACACAGCCACGTTTTTGGGATCATTTTTGGTGACTTAGGCCCCCTTTTCCGGAAGTGTAAAATTTTTAAAAAAAAGGTTTTTTTCTCACGTTTAAAAACTTGAAAATTGAACTGGGAAAATTTTTTAAAAACGATTGTTTTGGGTGACAATACGATGCTTTTAAAAGGTAATTAATAAAGTATTTAACCCCTAATTTGTGATTCTGTCTTATGTATATACTTATTTATATTAATTGTAACTTTTTTTCATAAAAAGTGGGTAAAATAAAAAAATTTTTTTATTGTTCTAAGTAGGGAAATTAAAAAATTTTTTTTTTATTACTTTTTTTTTCTTGTGTATTTTGTTTTAATTAAAAATTTCTTATGTAAGGATCAAAATATTGTAAGTCCCAAAGCCAAAAATCTACTCAACCCCAAAATTTTTTGTTATGTTTCATCAAAAAAATTATCTTAAGGTATCCGACTACGTTTGGAACCGTGATTTTTAAAAAAAAAAATAAATGGATAATTTTCTATAAAAAATTTACAGATTAGAATACATGTATAAAATTGTTTTTAAAGGGCATTTCGAAAAAAAAAAATTATTTAAAAACCAATTTTTTCTGCAAAAAATTAACTTAGAATCCTTTTTTCAAAATGTTCTCTTTTTGGAAAAAACTTCCCATTATAATAATGTTTTTGCCTTTTATAGCTCAGTCCTTTTACAGAGGCTCAACTATGAGTTTTGAAAAATTCACATTTTTTTTCCAAATTACAACCCATTTTGGGAAAAAATTATAGACGTTTTTTTTAAATTTTTCTGATGTCGTAAAACATGAATAAACCCCCCCTTTTAAGTTATATATTTCCCAAAAATTTTGGGTTTAGCCCCTTTTTCAGAGATCCGGGGTATATACTGGCAAAAAATTATTATAATAGAAGCATTTTTTAAAAAGGGGGAAATATTTTGCAAATGGGTCATTTTTTGTTGATTTTTTTTCAAAAAAATTTTTGTACTTAAATAAAATTTTTTTAATGTAATTCTATTCTTAAAACAATTTATATACATTTTCTAATCTAAGTGACACTAGATATCATAAATATTATCATTTATACGCTTTTTCAAAACCACGGTTCCGAACGTAGTCGGATACCTTAAAAATAACTAAATATTTTTTTTTTCAAAATCAAGCTTAAGTCTTAATCAAGAATCTTTTATTTAGTTTTATTGTGTGTTTGCTCTTATATATAATATCCTTGAATTTTGCTTCCGCTTTTTCATATGTTGTGAGAATTGCTTTCAATAAAATATTTTTAAAAATATCAGGAAGAATCAGCTGAGAACAGAACAAAAAAATAAATAAAATAATTTTTAAAAAAGAAAAAATTTCTTTTGAAATTTGAGAATACAAAAACTTGGACGTAGAAAAACTTTAAATTCTAAAAATTACAATGTATTTCAATTATCTATTATGTAAATAAATTTTAATTAAAAAATTTCTAGTTTTCAGACATTTCCTTTTTATACTATTTTTAAGAGATGAAAAAAACCGTTAAATCTAAAAATAAGCTTTCTTTATAAAGAAAATTTAGGCTTAAAAATTAAAAATAGTTTGAAAGAAAAGGTTTCTCTAATCCATGTTCAATAAAGTATCAAAAGCTTTCAAAAATGAGATGCACTAATTCAGAAAAAACTCTTTGTATGCTCAATTTTTCTTGAGATTTTTTTCCTTTTAATTTCTTCGTTCAATCTATCTGCTTAGCATATAAAGTGAAAGGGACACGGCAATAAGTTAATTCAACGGCAATTGACGACTCTATGTACATTCCAGAAAAAAATTTAAGAGGATGTGATCACTTAATGAACAGAATTCTACAACACTTTGAGAATTCCTTGCATATAATAGAATATGTTGAGAATAAATCTTATTGTATTGATGCAAAAAGATGCTGTTATTTTCTTTTATTTTAACAATTTTTAAAGTATTGTTGATTTAAGTTCTTCCATTAGGATATTTTCTTCACTTTAATCAAATATTTTTTCTAACAATCAAGCAAAGTTATTTATTGTTCAAGTGTTTCTTTTTTTATTTGAAGTTTTTGAATTTATATGAAATGAGTATGATCCCTTTTAAAATACTTTAAAGTTAAATTTATTATTAATAAATGGAAAATATATATTGCATTAAAAATTATTTGAAATTTTTATATATATATACATTTTAAGGTTTGAAAATTCGCGGAATAACCAATTACAAACTTATCAAACAATAGAGTGATAATTTAATCTTGTTATTTAAAGTACTGTCTTCCTGCATCCCCATAATCATTCCAGAGTTCGTATAATTGTTCAAAACACTCCTGTAATTCATTTTTTGACAGATCTTTCTGTAGCTTTGTCGCTTTTTCACTCGGCGTTTGTTCAAGTGAGGTTTCTCCTTCCTTGGTGATGTGTTTATGCTTTCCACATTTACTTGAGCGACATTTTGTCCGAGGGTTGTTAAGAAAGCACCATGTCTCATCACCTTTCACGATTTTCTTCAAGCTGTTATCTTCATCAGCCATGTCAATCCATTCCCTGGAGATGCTCACGCTTATTTCTTTTGATTAAAGAGATAACACTTTTTGAACCATTTGAGAACAAACACGATGTTGTTCATTTTCAAAACTTCACGCAAAATGCAGTGAATATTGCCATGTGAAATTCCAAGTTCTGTGACATTAGTATCAATGGTTATTCGTCTGTCGGCACACACGATTTCTCGAACGCGCTCAACATTCTCATTTGTTGTAGAAGAAGAGGAGTGCCCAGGTCATCTTTGATGTTTGTGTGACATCTTCACGAAAACAATTATGCCACTTATACACAGCCAGGGTTTTTCATGGCATCGTTTCCGTAAGCTTACTTTAGCCTTGAGTGTCTCAGAAGGTGATTTCTCGAGAAAAACGCAGAATTCGATGTTTGCAAGCTACTCCAAAAACTACAGTTCAAAATCCGATATATGAAAAATTCGCTTTATCAGTTATGATCTGCAGCTAAAGCTGAGAGTATCCTAAATGAACTACTAATGGCTGTGGGTATCACTTATTTCGGTTTACGTAGCGCCATTTATCGCGTACACCAGCTAAAGACTTCCCAGCATTTTCACCTCTTATTCATGTCTTTTTTGGTGTTTTGTGTCATCCCTATTGCACTGGAAAAGCGTTTTTGTGACCATGCATTCCTATGGGATTTTCCATCATCTTGGTATACTCTATCTGTCTTCAAAGTTTGTAACCGTTGTCTTTGCAAAATTTTATTTAACGAAGTTTTGCATTTTATTCACATGGAAGAAAACAGAATTTAGTTGGTGTAAGGATTAAAATAATAATGTATAAAACTATCAAATAGCTATAAAAAATCAGAGATTAAAATTTGTATTTATGGCATAATATTTTATTCTTAAAAGTCAACAAAGTTCATGTAATATATGAAAGTTCTGAAATTTCGAATGAAAGCTGGAAAAGTAAAATTGAAGGAATAATAAAAAAGTACAGAATCATTTATAGACGATCAATGTGAATGTGACAGAATGACGGAGTAAAGGATATATTCTCAAGTAGATATATATTCTTCAATGTATTCTGTCAACTTAAGTAAATTGAGCGTAAATAAATATGTGTGACACATAAGTCTTCCTGATCTCTGGGCAATAAATACTTACTAGGCATTGCTTAAAATTTTTAAAAAGTCTATATAGGAATCCTTTATGTACAAATTAAAATAATAATTTATAAATAAAAACATATAGTTTTTATCAAGTAAAATATACTAAAATAATTCATTGTTACCGAATTTTATACCATCAAGCTCGCATTTTTCTATCAATATTCTTTATATGTACTTATAAAAATTAATGTAGCAATAAATGTGAGAATGAAAGAACTATTTTAATTGCTAAAATTATGATTAAAATCAAAACACATTACTTCATAAAGGAAAGATAATAGGAAATATACATAAAAAAAATTATAAATTTATAGTCACGGTATAAAATAATATACATTGTGGATATTGATTTTATCTGAATATGTAATAATTTAATCGTTTTCTTTAGTTGTGGTGTTGTAGAAATCTGAGTGTGTAATTAAAAAGGTAACACAAAATACTTATTCAATCATATTTCACATTTATGTATTCTATTATGTATTCAAAACTGAAAAACTTTCTTCAGTTATAAAGTTTTCCAAGTCGATTAAACATCAATGTTTGAGGGTAAACGAAATATTTGATCGATACTATACATGACATTAAATTTATCAGTTCACTGTTTCTAATCAATAATTGTTTTCTAAAACTGTATTCTTATAATTTCTGAATGTTTTATTTTGGTTATTTTATATTATTTATGTTTTCTATTTTAACTTTGTGTCATTACTTGTAGAAAATCTATCCTATTACGTACTACAACAACCTAACCAGTATTACGGCTTACTACTGCTGGGATGCCAATGACAACGTAGCTTTTGTCGTAGCTATCTACCAGTTGGTGGCAATGTTCATCGTTCCTGCATGCTTCATGACTCTTTGCTACATCTGTGTCATTCGGGAACTCTGGAGCAGCACTAGGACGGTAGCGGCAATGACCAGACCAACTGAGTAAGAATTTATAATTATTTAATTAAAAAACTAAAATTATTAAATATGACATTTTTTGCAAAGGGCTTTAAATGCAATTTATACACGGGTTTGTGCAAACCTTAAGAAAAGGGGGGTTTATTGCCATAACGTCACAAAAAATCATCTGAAGAAAAATGAAATTCTGAAATGAGGGAGATTTTTTTATGTACGAAAAGGGATGAAAAAAAGCCCGGCGCTGAAAAAAAAAAACCCCCCGCTACGGTATGGGAACCCAAAAAAAAAACAAGCTTTATTGAACGCATAGTATCGTGACCCCATGATTTTTCACCCAACGGGAAGAACAACAAGGGGAATTTTCCTTTACCATGGTATATGCCCCCCCCCTTTTCTACAAGGGTTTTGCTTTGCCCCCTCCCCGCATCCCTCAGAACCAGCTGGTGCAATTTTTTTTTGAGGTAGGGTGCCCATTCCTCAATCAACATCTGTTTGAGTTGTTGGTTGTACCCCGGATGATGTGGGCGTGTGGCAATTCCCCCCAAAGCATCCCACACAATGTTCGATGGGATTTTGGGAGCACGCTGGCCAATCCATTCAGTGATATTTCATTTTCCCAAGGCCCTCTTAAAGCAAGGTGCGATGTGGCGGTGCATTGTCATCCATAAAGATGAATTTCGGGGCCACTGGGCACCACGGAAAAGGTGCAAATGGGGAAGTTTTTCCCCCTCACAATAGGGGACCCCCGGTTCAGCCCCCTCTGTCGAAAAGGGGGGTTTCAGTTCCGCCTTTCCCAGCCCCAAATGCCAACCCAGACAAGAACCCCAGGACCCCCGTAACGATGTTTTTTCCTTGATGTTACGGGGTAAAACCGGGTCCCGATCTCTCTCTCCAAATAAAAACCGCGTTGAGAATCGCTTTTTACTAAACCCGGGCTCTCATCCGAAAAAAGAACACAAACTCCATTGATTGGTTGTCCATTTTTTCCCCCCCTTTCTTCCCAATTTTAAAATTTGGCTTCGGTGGCCACCCCAAAAGGGGGGCCAGCGTTCAGGACGGCGGGTGAAAAACCCCCGGGGCCGGCGTCTGGCCACGGTAAACCCCCACACTTGTCGACCTGTTGCTGTCAGGTTTCTGGAAGGCGCTTGCAAAACTCCCCAAAAATTTTTTTCCCCCTTTGGGATAAAAAATTTTGGGGTATCTCCTGCATTTTGTCGCCCCTCGGTGGCCCCACCCCCCCTTAACAGTTGTACCTGGGGTTTTGGGAACCCTTTTCCCAAAACCCCGGAAACCCCCACTTTTTTGTTTCCCAAACTCCCTTTTCGGTGCCCGTCCGCCCCTCCTCTGGTTTTCCCCCCGATCATTTTTTTAAAAAGTTGAAGTCATCCAGATGATTTTTTTCTCCATATTTCACAAACGACTCACTGGCCTTGCAGAAATATGGGGGTTGCGTCTTCCTTCATTTCATTCTCCCGTTGAGGAGCGCGCGCCGACATCACGCGTTTTTCGTACGCTCACATCGCTTCTGACGTTTTGTTTCCCGATATTTGCATACGCGACGTTTCCCACCCAACTTTTTTTCCCCCCCGAAACCCCCGACCCCCTTTCTCCCAAATTTTTGGGGTATCTACAAATTTTTTCATTGTTGGGAAGTTTTGCACACCAGTGTATTATAAATATTATATTAATCAGAAACGGGTTTTTTTCAAGGTTTTAAAGCATAAAATAATATTTTTTATTATAGTTCTTACCAATAATGCTTGTACGAATTTATGTTAGATGTTACATGCTCCCTTCTATTTTAAAATTTTCATTTTCCCATGTAAAATTTTATAGAAATTTCATTTTCTTATTTCATATTTTGTGATTTTTCTGCATGTTTACTTGTTGCAAGTTATTTAAACTTGTGTGTGCATGTTTTACATACATTTTATATAAGCGCGTACTTACAAGACTAAGAAAAACTCTAACAAGAATGATTAGTTCAAATATAAGAAATTTTTAAGGACATTTTCAAGAAAAGAAGACACAAATCATTTCATTTATGTAAATTCATTGGTTAATAGTTAATAACAGTAATATTAATTTTGTTTTCAGATTTATTAAGATATTTTTTCATAGGTATCATGATTACAAAAACAAAAAAAAAGAAACGAGTCTTACAGTAGTTGCATATGATGTGTGTAACATCTGACATGTTATCGTGGGGAAAAACCCAATATTAACTTTTCCCAAAAAAAAAATGAACGGGTATGATTGGGAAAAAATTTTCTATCGAATAATTATACTTTTAATGAAAATTTTATTTAATTAACAACAAGGAATGTGTGCAATATTTTATCAAAAAAAGTTATTCTTGTTCAAATTTTTTGGGGGAAAAGGGGGAAAAATAGATTCCCTGATAACTAAAATATGACACATATACTTTTATTTCAAAGGGGTTTTTAAAAACCGTTGGGAAAAAAGTGTCAATAAAGGGACCACTGTTAGCAGGGCGAAACATTCAATTTTGTGTTCATTTTCGAGCTTGAGTTCAAAAATTTTATAAAAATTAAGGTGTTTTTGGGAAACTGAAGAAAAAATTAAAATCCCCCACTCAAAATCAGGAAGCGAGTGATATTTATTTTAAAAAAAGCAGAACCACCTTGCTATATGGTTTAAAAATCAAAATGCAAAAAATCTTTAATTTTTTTTTAAACCTTTTGATTCTAAGAAATGTATACGACCACAGAAATCACTGTTTGTCCATTTTCAAATAAGCATTATGCCGCACTTATGTCCCCCATATCGTGACTAACGGATTTAGAGTCAAGCGCTCGAGTACTTGATGTCTAATAGAGTTGGACCCCCATGCGAGGGTAGCGAAAAAACACAGCCACACACTCTCATTGGTCAAATCAAGTAGAGCATGCTTACGTCACATCCTGTTACACACACCGGTCCCTTTTCACGAAATCACTCCCAACAAATATCCAGCAACCGAGAGGAAAGATGTTACACATAAAAAAAAACTATACAAACTTAATGCTGATATTGATTATCCTTTACATGTTTTAGTTCCTCTCTTAAAAATTTTGATAACAGTGTGACTAATGTGTGGTTGTGAAATCATTTAACAATCTTGGTATTCATCAATTAATTTGAAAGAGTTATAAGTGATACAAGTGGAAAGTTTAAGCAAATATGAAATTAAAAAAGAAATTTGTGATATTTATTTCCCTTTCTTTCTCTATATGGCAATTTTCTTGATGCTTTTAATACCTATAAGTAATGTATTCATATTCCACTTATTTCTAAAATGCATTGCACTTGTTTATTCCTGACACACATGTCTGAATTAGAGAAAAACTCAAAACCTTTTAACGTTATCTTATACGAATACAAAAACAATTACAAGGATAACTCTAAAAGAGAACACTCAAACTTTACAAAACATCAAAAAGTAAGATTTAAATTGAAAGGAACAAGTACAATTTAAAAAGTACTTCTTTTGAAAGAAGAATTCTAAAATAATAGAAATTGGTAAAAAAAATCTACAAAAATAAATAAATAAAATTTTAAAAAGAAGATGCATCGAGCAACAATATTGTGATCATCATCATCCATCATTATATCAGGCACATTGCATTAGTTTTACATCTAAGTTCTTCCTAACATTAAAAAAAATGTAATTTTAGTATTGAATTGTTATATTGCATTAGACAATGACTGTTGGGAAATCCTGAAAGTCTTTTAATTCTATTATAATCCATCATTTTCCGCATTTGCCTAATTTCATGTAAATTATTTTTTCTTTTAAGTAGTTCTATAAATCAAAAATGATTTAAAAGCAATCAGTATTATTATCCTATGAAAAAAAAACGCTTTCAACAAAAGATTATTTTCTTAAAATAAGATTTTCTTATCAAATTGCTTTTTCTTTTATAAAAGAAAACTCTTTGCAGAGCATTTTTCTTCTAATGAAGTTATCCTAACCATAACTTCGATGGTATCAATAATTCCATTTAAATCAAAAAAAGATTAATATCTCACTTTTATCTTAAATATCTCACTTCAAATATTTGAGAAGTTTATACGCGTTTTAAATAAAGAAATTCCACAAAGATAATAAGAGAAATTCGAAGATAGAATTCTTGTTTGAAATGTTTGAAAAAGAAATGAAATAGTTAAAGCTTTAATATAATAATTAAAATTATTTATTTATAAGTTCTATACATTACAAAGTCAAATAATCTAAAATTAAATGTTTTTAACATTTCCTAATTCATGCAGTATATAAATTCATTCTCTGAATCACTTAGTATCAACTTTCTGCAAAAACAAATAAGTATCTATTTGCCATATAAAATTATTCCATTATTAAAGTTAATTATTTAAATATTAAAAAAATTAACTAATGTATGTATGTATGTGTCGGAGGAAAATGATGTAATAAGGAATTTTATCAATCCCTAAGGAAGACGATCAATTGGCGGGAGATATTAAAATGGTGTCTCTTGAAGGTCATTTCCCTGATAAAAATAAGGGATTTGAACAAATCCTTGACATGTTTCAGTGAAATGATGAAATAATACTGTCAAGAGTTTAAAAGTGTTTATTTAACAAATATGGTGCATTATTAAACGTAGAAGTAAGTAATACAACAATAGTCAAGGAAATACAAATTATTTATTCGAAACTAATTAACAAATAATTAGAAAATTAGGCTAGTATTTTTTTTATTTGTAACATTTTTCTCTCAGTTGCTTATAGACACTAATATATCAATCCTATGTTAATACAATAATGCCAATTTTTTAAAGATATGGGGTTGATATTTAGGGGATCGATAGTATTACTCTTATGGTTAGGAATTACAAGGACTCGACCCTTACCTGTCTCCCCCCCTCTGGACAGCATTCTGCTAATGCAAATCCGGACTAGTTCATTTCATCATTTCACTGAAACTGTTCAGGGTTTGATAAAATCACTTACTTTCATCATGTAAATGACCTTGAAGAGAACATCCTGGTCAAATGATCTATCCCTAAAGGATTTGATGAAATTTCTAATTTCGTCATTTTCCTGCGACATATGCATGTATGTATATCCTGGATGAATGATAATTTATATTAGAATACTAAAGATTTAAAAATTAATAATTTAAAGATTAGATATAAAAATTATGTATGTTGCAGACGTTATATGAATTTTCTTACATGCACATTATTGGCTTTAATAATAAATTAAACAAATTATTAAATTTTACTGTATAAAATAAAACAAACAAACTATGCTGTTGTTTCTTATACCGCTTGGTTAAAAGAAACATTTAGATCAACATGAAACTGTGGGTTTTTAAACAATGAAGAACTGTAGCAGAACTTGAGAGGAGCTGGCTCTTATGGCAATTAATACAAGCCAAGATGTGGGCTGAAACAGTTTGGGTTACTCTGCAATTCGGACAAGGAGGGTAAACTTTAAGACCCCCTATAATGCCGTTCTGCTCGAGTGTGTCCACTGCGAAGTCCAGCAAGCACACTAAAGTTAGAAATTTTAGAAAATTAGAAACACTAATTTTGAATTTGTTCAACTTCCTCCTTTTTGAGACTCTGAGCTTGAAGTACAAGCCATTAAAGTTAAATGGAATAACAAATGTCTTAATATCTGTAATGCTTATCAGCGCTCAAGGTGGAAATCGTGGAATTCCCTCGGATAAACAAACTATTTCAAATTTTAAATAAATGTGTTAAGAATTTTAAAATTAATCGTTGTATTCATGGCATACTAATGAATTGTATTCCTGGCATAGTATTGAATTTGAACCTAATAACAAATTATGTCAACATAGCAAGAATCTCATGCTAATAAAGTATTTCCCACATAAAACTCAACTTAAATCTAAAATCACAATTAACTCTAAAATTATTTAGGATATATATGATGATAGTGATACTTTTAAATTTAATATTAATATAAAAAAATATAATATTCAATACAAAATATTTAGATTTAGAATAGTGATCTCCAACCCCCGGTCCGGTCAAATACTACTGGACGCACAAAAAACATTAAATTATTTCCATTTTATTTATTGCGGCATATTTTTCTTGGGTTTGGGCTACTTTTTATGAAAATCACTTTATGTTCCTTGTTAAATCATTTTATATTCATTTTTAAGTAGCTATATTTTATTCTGAAGCGCGTTTAAATACACAATTAAAATAAAATTATTAAAACAATCTAAAATATAAACAATCAACGTTCTTCCCCTCAGTGAGGCGCAGTAAAATTATCCAACGTTGACCGGTCCGCGGAGATAAAAAGCTTGAGGGACACTAATTTAGAATACCAACATAACATTGTAACAACACATAAAATATAGGTAAAATAAATTTAAAAATACAATAATTTTGTATATGTATTCCGATCGTTTTCTTTTTTAAATCTTACAATGAACGGAGAAATTATTATGAACCACTTGACGCTTAAACGGAATAGCTATAACTTCTAGTAGTTGCTCTTAGAGGGCGAGATAGTTATTAATAGGAAAGGCATGAATAGTAAAGCAACAATTCTATTGTGTTGCTTGTGAAGAAACAGGGAAAAAACGTTATTTAGCTATGCTTGAACACGAGATGATTGAAGATATTCGATCTGTAAAATCTGTATCTGCAAAATGGCCGGTACTAGTGAAGTATTTGAGAGCAGCGGAAATTAAAGTTTACAGAGAGTAAATTACCACACAAGCAGAAAATAGGGTCTCAACGCTACGTTTATAGTTGGCGCAGGACTCTGGAAGTTCACTCGGAAAGGAGAATTACGAAAGTTGTCTATTCTAACAGAAGAGCAACCATTCTTCAAATTGTGAGGAATCTTAATCAAGGAGCAACTGCAAACGTCTTTGAAAGCACTGTTTTCCTTCATATTACATGTATAGGCTATGGGAGTCGACTACCTGTTCGAAATCCTTTTCTGTTGGTTTTGAACAAGAACAGACGTGTCCAGTTCTTTAATGAGTTTAATGATTGGATTTTAAATTACTGAAAAAGGGTCATGGGGTCCGATGCATTACGTTTTAAATTTCATCAGTTAGATGGCAGGGGCGTGAATATGGAGAATACACAGAATGAAAGTATGAAACTCATCTGCATTGCCACAACTCTTCAAGCTGTTGGAGCTATTATGGTTTGGGGATATTATCTTGGTATTGCACGGGTCCTTTTATTCGCGTCAAAAAACATTTGAATGCCCAAGAGTATTTAAGTGTTATCATAGATCAAATACCCTTCCATTGATAGATGCTCCCTGTTGTACAGCTGGAACCACCCCTAAATTGTCCAAAAAGCATGACGGAATCTTTAATTTACTTATTTGGCCTATACAATCACAAGATAAAAATACAGTTGTTAATCTGTGGTATGAAATCGAACAAGGCATTTGGTAGCTGAATGAAATACCATCCAACTTGAAAGCATCGGAAAGTGTATTTAATCGAATATACGATCTCAGATTCATCATACTATACTCCTCATACCACCAATCAAGAATCCATTGTGTTCATGTCAAAGAATTCTTGCATAATTAAGGGTAAAATATGGTTCAATATTGTAGGAAAAATATGGTCGTAATAATTTGGACATTCAGTGTATAATTAATTCAGTGTATTGGCATAATTAATTACATTTATATATAATTGTAACTTTTATTACAATTTATTTTTGTTTGAATTCATTTATTGTATAAAATACTTCCTTTCAATTCAATATGGAAGATATTTCCAAAACCAGTTATTTATATGTCTAATAATAAAAATAATTTACTTTTGTCACAAACCAAACATCGCGCTCATTTTTTTTCAGTATACTCGTATTTTAAAGCAACACACATTTTCACACCTTTTTACTCTACTTTTACACTACTAAATTTTCGTATTTCTCTATTTTTCCAGCATTAAAATTTAAATTAGCTCCAAATAAAAAATATCTTTACATCAAAAATATTGTAAATACATTTATTAAACTGATATCTTCTTACAGATCTAAACTATTGTACATTTTATTTAAAATTAACACTTTCCTCAACAACATATTGTTTTTTTTATTCACATAAATTTTGATTATTTTAATTCGCATTTACTTTTGCTTCTTTTCTTTCATTTTAAGATTTTATGGAAAATCGTTTTTTTTTTACTTGGCAATTGCAAAGAAAGCTAGCAACAGATGTTTTAATTTCACAGTTCAGTAAACATTCTGAATTTTTAAATTTTATTTGTTCAATCTTTTTGGGCTTAATTTATATCAAAGTTTAAAAATAATGCGTAGATTAAAGATATACGCAAACTTATATATATATTTGCAGTCAGACCTCTATTTCAAGCCAAAAATTCAAAAAAAAAAAACGTTCGTTATATGGGAAATTCATTATATATAGGTTTCTCTTTCAATATACTTTATAAACCACATAAAACAAATTTGAAATTCATAAACGCTGTATATTAAAAAAATAATTATTCTCACCTTTTTGTAAATTAATATCTATTTATTTTATATATTTTGCCCATCAAAAAAAGGAAAGAAAGAAAAACTGCAAGGAAAACAACAAAAAAAATGTTGAAGAATATACAGTATTTTAAACATTAAGGGGAAAATAATATTTTAAAATTTAATAAATTTTGGGGGACATTTCTAATTTAACATACAAGTTTTTTTTAAACTTATTTTTTTAAACTAGCCATGCGCCCTTAAATTTTAAATTTTTTATAAAATCTGTTAATTCTGTTTGGTTTATTTTTTTTGAAAAAATGCTTTGTTTCATAATACCCCACACTTTGCAATGCCCAAAATTCTTTCAGGCGTTTTTTTTTGGGTTTTTTTAAATTTTTCTAGCCATCTTTGCTACCTAGAAATTATTGCTCCAATGCCTTCACAAAATTTAAAATTTCTTTTCCCGAAAGGTCCAGAAATCTGAACATTTTTTAATTGGACGTGTGTGAATTGGACAATGAGGGTTGAAGGTTCCCCCTGGATGAAACACTAAATTCCATTTTCGACGGCGAGTTAGGCACCTAATACAACCCGTTCAAAATTTTTAAACCCCCATAAAATATGTTAAAAAAAGAATAACTCTAAATGTCCAAAAAAACAAAAATAGCGGAAAAAAAATTTAATCTCAAAAAAAAATTCTTATAAAAAACGCCTTCTTATTGGGAGGTTATTTTACGAAGAAAAATTTGAAATGTTTTTGGTTTCCCGGGAAAAGTTCCCATATAGAAAAATTCGAAAAGAAATTGTAAAATTTAGGTTCTATGTAAAATAATTTTTTATACATATACAAAGTTAAAAACCCAAGTATAACCAGTCAAAGAAGTAAAAAGATTACCCCCAAAAATAAAAACTTGGCCTAGGAACCAAAATTGCAGGTTTAAAAAATTTTTTAGACTAGTCAATTTTCCTATCTATACTCTGGGCCATAGGAAATAAAAAATACAAAGAAATGTTTAAAAATTTCAAAAAAATACACAATCTATTAATATTTTAAAAAAAAAAAAATAGATGTAGAACTTTTGGAGCAAAAAACATGGTATGTTTTTCCCCCAAAAACAAAGGAGTAAAAGAAACATAAAAGTAAAAAAGTAAAATATGATAAAAAAAATATTTAAATCAAAATATATACATTTAAAACCTTAAATATTGATATAAAATTTATTGAAAAATAAAAGAACTTCCCAAACAAACACAATGATACTTAAATAAAATAAAGTATTATTAATTTATGAAACATGTAGCGTCATATTTGATTAACTGTATAACTAATTCTTAAAAAAAACATATAATGCAAAATATTATTACATATTGTCATTTCACTGAAAACTATTAAAAATGTATTTGTTAAGAAAACTAGCTGGATATAAATGTTCAATACAATGTTTAATAAAGTTATTAAAATTTAGAAATATATTAGATTTATCGCTAATATGTTATTATGATAAATATAGCTAAAAATAATATTTCTATATATAGATATTGATAAATTAGAATTCTAATATGGCCCTTTAAGAATGTTAAAATTAAAAGTATCTCTTTTATCATAAATATTACTATGTAATTTATAATTCTTAATATACAACGATACATCTAAGTAATTAGTTTTAACTGGATAATTATTAATTTTAACTTGGTTTAAGTAATCAGGATAAAAGTTAATAGGGTTAAAATTATTGTTTTTACCAAAAACAATATATATGATATTTCAAGCCAACACCAAGCATTTATTTTAAAATCACTTTTATTCAGCTAGACTTTAAGAGTTGTTACTCTGAGAGAAAAAGACGCCAGTCTAAGTGGCTTTACAACTTAATCCCAGAGTTGTTAAGTACCCTTTTTAGTTATATATGTTATACCTGAAAATTATAATGATCTAGGATTAGAAGTGCTCTGTTTGGACCATCTGTTCTGAGAAATAATTGGTTATTTAATTTAAGACTTGAAGATGTAGCGGAAAATAAAAGTAGCGAATTTAATTTTAGATCTAATTTAATTATCCTTTTATATATATATACATATATTGTCCTATGTGAGTTCACAGAAAAAAATCCGCTTTTGTACTGTTAGACCTATACAAAATTTAAATTTGTCAAACAATTTTCTTTTGTTGAGTAGAGATCCGCTAACAGTTAAATCATTTATAAAGTTCATAAGTTAAGCAAAAATGCAACTTAGGTCTTAGGACCATAAAAGGTTTAAAAATTTTGAAGATGCAAACATTTTCTCAATTGCAATTTGATATTTAAAATGGAAAGATACGAATGCATTAAACTCCCAAAAATTTTAAATTTCGAAAGTCGAGGATTAGCCATTATAGCATCTGAAAAATATCAAGTCTTCAAAATATTATAATACTAAAATGCCACCCATCCGATATGCTGGTTTGTGACACTGACTACGGTACCGTAGGGCCTAGGTTCGAATCCCAGAGAAGGTATGGATGTTTGTAAATGTATAGTACCTTTGCGAGACATGGAGGTATTCTAAATAGCCGTCGAGCCGCATGTCCTCTCTTAAAGTTGGTGAAAGTGGAAGACAGGTGGGAGGCCTCTGCCCAAACCCAGGGTATCCTCCTTCAAAATTGAGATAGAACTGAGCCAAATCGTGCAGGCACCTACATGGTGCTCAAAGTTACGTCTAACAACAGGCGTAAATGTAGCCCTTTGTCACAATGAATTTCTTGGGCCTAGATCTGATGTTACTGTTGATCAGGCGGTATAAGTAACAACCACATAACACTAAAATAGCTGCGTAGACAATAAATTTTAAGTACCAAAAACTTAAGCGTATTTATAATTTTTTATATTCGCTACATTTACTTTTTTTTGCCTACCAGTTCCGTAATCTTAATATAATTAGATATCGATCTATTAAGTATTTAACTATATATGAAGTTTCCTGTGTTATTGAAATATTTTCAATTTTGTGAAAATAAATTAAAATACTTTTTAAGATTATTAAAAAATGTGATTTGGTGTAGGTTTTATTCACATATGTAAAAAAGCTAAATATTCTATAACATGAACATTTTATTTCTACATTCAATTTCCATATATTAGAAAGATAATCTCATAAGCCTTTAATTAAGGAGGAATCATGAGTATTATGTACCCCATTATTTTATATACATATAAAGTTTAAGACTATTACTATTTCTTTTTGGGAAATCCATTAAAAAGTAGCTAATTTGTCCAACAAAAATTGATTCTTAGTACCTTGCATGAATTTATTTACGCTTTTTCTAATTGTATCCATATTTCTAGATTTTTGTTTTTTACGCCCACTTCTTATAATTCTATTAAACTGTATTACATTTCTTTTATACTACAGTATATAAATCTCTTATAATTTTTTTTAAAGACAGTAAATTTTTACTATCCTATATTACACTGAGCCATAAAGGGGAATATGACGTTACAAATTCCAGTATAAGCGTTTTCGACACAATCTTTTCATCTTTTAGGTAACATCTTAATAATGTTCAATTCAACATTTTCACAAAGCCGTGATTATAAAAGTGTCCTTCTCTACTCCCCCGAATTTTCTGACTCGGCGTGATTTTTTTAGTGTCTGCTTTGTGTTGATTATTTCTTACGTTAATAGAACCAAATAGCTCACTCACATACCTAGATCCTAAGAATATCAATGTCAACATATATATCTTTGAGCGCCATCTGTCCGGTAGAGAGACGCTGACTGCTGTGCCGTAGGAACTGGGTTCTAATCCCGTGTGAGTGAGTGAATATTAACGTCACACTGTTCAGCTACACGAGGGCTTTGGCGCCCAAACCCCGATGAACCATTCAAGTGACTTTAAAGACACCGAGCTGGCACCCCCTCTCTAACTACCACCCATACCAACGGGAGGGACGTTTGAGCCTCAAAAGATTTCAGCGCTCCCCCACACGGGGGGTCTTTAATGGACTGGGCTCGAACTCGTGACAAAACCAGCCACGATCGGATACCTATACCACTCGGCTACCGCAGCCACCTTCTAATCCCGGAGAATACATGGATATTTGTAAATATTAAGTGGCTTCGTGGGATGGGGGACTCTAAATAGCTTTCGAGCCGTAAGTCCTCTCGTAAGGTTTGTCCATGGGGAAGAAAGATGCAAAGCCCTTGACCAGCTCCAGGGTGTTCTCTCTCAAAATTGAGGTGGAACCAAACTAAAACGTACTGTCACATGGTGCTCAAAGCTATGGATAATGGCAGGCGTACACTCCAGTTCTTTGCCGCGATGAATTCCGTTGTCCTCGTTCTGACTCCGTTAGACAGGTGAAAAAAGCAACAACATAATTCATTAATTTTAACCGAAAAAGACTTTTATCTAAAAATCTATTTATATTTTCCTCTCAAGACAAGATTAACACTCTAAGATCTCTTAGAATATAAAAGTAGCATTTTAATATATATTTTCCTTCCCTCTATTACTTCTTAAAAATATTTTACAGTTAGAGTATTAAATTGAAAACAATGTGTTGAGTATATCCCTCAGTACTTGAATTTAGCAATTCTTACTGAAGATACTTCTGAAAATATATTTCTAAAAGAAATGAACTTCTAAAAGCTTTTAGAAGTTCATTTCTTTTAGAAATATATCTAAAGGGTATTGTAGACTCAGTTTCAATTAATTTTTTAAATAAGTACTCAAATTTATTTTACCTTGTCTAAAAAGTCTTACAGTGAATAGGAATTTTGCAATTATTTTGATGCGATGGGATTAAACTATCCCAGACATTCTTCAGCTGACCCATTGTTTTTGAAAATTGTGTGTTCCTGCGTGCGTAGTTCGAATTAAGCAAGCATGCGTTTTGGGAAATAGTTTTTTTTATTCGTTCATTAAGATCGCTTTCAACATCTTTACTGGGAGGCAAATTAACACCAACTGTGTTGATTTTTCAGTAGGATTGTATATAGATTTCGATAACTGCTAAATCATCATTTTTAAGTATAAGTTTCGATTGGAGCAAAGCGTTGGAACTGAAAGGTTGGAAGATCTTTTCTAAAAAGTATTAACTGTTTAATTTTATACGCGAATATGTACGGTGCTTAAAAATGTGTGTGTCTGCTTATAAAACATCTGATTTATTCTGGGCAAGAGTATCTAATTGTTTGGATGTACAATGTTTTCTTTTACGACATTTTCGCATGAGGATGTTAAGTAGTTCACTTTTTCAAGCCGTCTCATCGATACTTTTTTTTCTGCTAAAGGGCAATGTTTAAAAAATTATGCATTCTTATATATTTTTATATGAAAACGTACGATATATATTTGTCACTTAGTCTAATCATTTAAAAATATTTATATAGATTATATTTATATATTGTTTATACGGTACTTACGTACTATCGTAACAATGCCAACGTTCAAGAAAACTCGCCAAGCTGACAACCCGATTTCGTATGTGCGGTATCCGCTGAATCGGAAATCATGTTCATTTCATTTAATGTCGCCAATAGGTTGTTATAATATGTAAGCACCCAAATTCCTACTTTTTTATAAATTCTGAGGACTACAAAAGTATTTCCTCTCTCTTTAGTTCAACGATTTCAAATGATTCATTTCCTGCTTTACCAATTTTTTCTAATACAGCTAACAAGTCAACTTTTGTACATTTTTAAATTTTATTGATCATAAACAATGTTCAACGGAAAAATCAAAGTTACCGTTACTAGGTAATCTGTTAAGACCTCTAGTTCTTCACGGAGAGAGATAGCTTGATAACAAATTTTGAAATATTATTCAAACTAACAGAATCTCTCTTATGATTTCCTACATAAGAATAATCTTTTCTTAAAAATTATTTTGGCTTGCAATCCCCTTCTCTCGTTCATTCGCTGAAGTTGAGTTGAAGTGGCCTGCATGATACTAATGTTTAGAAAATGAAAATAAAACTTCACTGAGAAAGAAGTGCATAAAACTTTTTTACTGAAAAAAAACCACACGTTTAATTTTTTTTAATTCAAAATAACCGACACGAGTACGAATTCGGAATATAGCAGACAAAAACCATGTAGCATAACTTACCCGAACCTGTGACCCTTCATTTAAATTGACTCTTCAAAGAAACGCACCTAATGAAGTTATCACTACAAAAAGTGTTAGATGGGAAACAAAATTTTGCTTAGGTTATCCCAATTTTTTTATGGTAGATCTCCCAAAAAATTACCTTATATGTATGTTTTATTTAGTTTTTTTTTTAAGTTTTTTACCCCAAATTTTTTTCTATATTTTTTTTTATTATTCCTCTCCTTGAGATTCATTATTAACTTTTTCTTAATTTCATTTATAATAAATTATAGGTTTTTTTTCCCCACGTGTTGTTTGGTTTGCTTTTACGGGTGCCTTTACTGAAATTTCCTGTCGGGAAAGGTTGGATCCCTAAAATTTCTAACCCTAATTCGCTGGGCAAATTCAGCAAGCTTTTTTAATAAGTCTCCCGTTTAGTCAAAAGACTTTTTTTTTTTATCTACATTTGTTGTGTCCGAATTCCCAAATTTTTTCCTGCTTTTTTACTGTGGTTCTGGTTTTCTTCCTTTTTTTTTTTTTTTTTAATTTATATATAACTATATATATAATATATATATATTAAATATAATAAATATATGTAATTGAAAATATATGAAATATATAATACGCACGAATGTGCATTTTCTATTTTTATCATATGCACGGCAAAGATATATTTCTGCATTTTTCGTAATAATAAGAAAACTGATCTTATATTATTTTCTTTCTCATCAAAAATTTATTTCTATTTGTAACACGACATACAACGGGAATTTTGTAGAGGAAAATTCGAATTTTAAAATTTAGAAAGTATTATTTGAACTGTTATTCATTGAAACCGTTGAAATTCTATTCTCTTCCTCCGCAAAAAATAAGGTTTGAAGCAAATATTTTATTTCAAAATGTCTCTCGGAGCAATCGACATTTTCTTTTACATTACTTGTTAAAACTCAGTAAGACTTGAAGAGATAGACTTCTCGAATGTACATAATGCAGGGGATTTATTTTGAAGTCAGTTCTTTCAAGGCTGGGAACAGTAAGGGAGTGTAAGAATTCACAACTTAAACTTTCAGTCAATTTTACATATTTCTTCTCTAAACCATAATTACGAATCCCATATTTCGAAATGCAAGTCTCATTTCATTTCGCTTTAAAAGGATTAAAAAATATTTTGACAAATTTTCGTGATTTCTCGTTAAAAGGATTAGAACGAATTATATAACAGATTTGTTTGTAATTTCTAGAAGAGATATCTTAAAAACTCTTACACGTGCCTTACTGAACGATTAAAATAATTATAATTCATAGAATTAGAATTAATATTTATCTTAATTATAATTATAATTAAAATATATGACCTTATGATTAAGGTACAATGACCTTGGTCCGGGCTATTAGCAACGGACTAAGGTCAAGTGATGGAGACGGTATATCTGAGCTTACTCCCTATTTTTTAAACCACATCACACCAGCATGAAGAATATTTGACTTCAATACAGATTTGTCATACATTTGCATCATTGTGGATCTTAACTGGACTCGATAGAAACAAAGCCTGCTACAAATACATGGCCATGACCACTTAACTGCCGTGGCCATATAGCTGCTGTTGTAAAAGAGAATTTTAGTTTAAAAATGTATGGACTAGCGCTTTGTTGAGTTCCATGTTGTGTGTTGCTGTATATCCTGAGCAATGTATTTCAACTGTTTATCATTTGAATTGTTTTCTTTTATATTGCATATTGTCAACAGAAGTTGCTGATGAGTGAAAGAAATAAATCTTTCCAATCAGAGGAAATGTTTTGAGGGGAAAAAATAACTGAGACAACTTTCAATTCGTATATCTAATACAGAATAAGAAACTCATTAATAAAATGGGATCATCAAAATTGTATCTAAAGCTTAAAAATATTACGAAAAAAAAGTTTGTTGTCATAATTTCCTCAATGTACAATATTTTTGACACGTTCTAGAGCATCTTTATATCCTCCTGGAAAAAAGTTTGAGAATATTGTGCAACTTTCTTACAACTGCATTTTGAATTAATTTCCTTATTCGAATTGTAATCTAATCAAAGCTATTTCTCTTGATAAATGTTTTACATTTACTACGTTTTAAAGATATGATTGAAACAGAAAATTGTTACAAAAAATCTAAGGGACCTTTTTTATGTTTTTTAAATAAAAAGGTAAAATGTGATATTTTTAATATCCTTCTTTAAATTAGGGAAAAAGAACAATTTATAGCTTAAGTGCAAGGAATAAATATTTTATAGATCTTTTTCTCCACACGATCTAAGGTTAAATTATGACAAGGTCTCCTTATAAATATTTCGCATTCTGTATGGATGTAGAGAGCAAATGATCCTAATCCATTCTGTTTTGTTCTGAGGACGAATAATGTTCCCTTCTAGTGCTGTGCTTTATATTTTTCTCTCAATTTCAAAGATATATAATTCGGTATTTATATTTAGCTTGGTTCTTGGTAAAACTATTGTAATTATTTTTCTTCACATTGATAAAAATTTTAATTCCAGCTATATGTAAGCCGTGATAGGTTCCAAAAAATGTTTTATAAGTAATAAAGATATTTATAGAGGTAGAAGGATTTATTTAAGAAATGTGTAATAATCTCAAAGAAACAGCATAAGAATTTATATTTGCTTTTTATAATATTTTTACCAGAACTTACAATTAAAATTTAAATTTATTTATTCTACTGTTAATAAATGATCTCGAAATTTTTTTAAGATTGCGTTGGTTCTACTTAATGCCATTTTTCGCCATAAAATGGAACTTATTTAGAATTCAATAATATTTTTAAGGTGAAATTATTTTCTCTTAAGATTAAAAAGTTTCATTAAATATTTTAGTTAAAATAAAGTAAGTTCAAAGCTGTAAATTTATCTTCTTAAAGGTTTTGTCACGTATAAACCATTTATAAGACATGAATTATAAATCGAATTTAATTTAAATAACTTACAATGTGGTAATAAGCATTTATGCAATTCAAATTTCTATTCAAATTTGGCAAAAATTGTGGAAAGCTTTGTGTTGAAATTGCCTTGAAAGGTTTTTTAAACTAATTATATATATGTTCAAAAATGAAACCAAAATGCAGGAATAAAACAACATGTATAACACAACAAAAAAGGCATTATATTTCCTTGTGCATTCCGAAAGTTTTTGGAACAATTTTAAACTTAATGTCAAAGGGTGGTCTTATGTACAAATACGCTAATCTGGGGAAAAAGTTGCTCAGAAAAAAAAGTTTTAAGTAGTTTTTTTTTGGGGGGCAGGAAGGGTTTAATTCTAAAAAAGAAGACTCTCACTCTCGTGAATCTTTCATAATCAGTGTCTGAGTCAAAGTTTCAAAATAGTTTGTAAAATTCACACTTATTCATAGGGATGTCTGAATGTATATGATCATCATGACATGTATATTAATGGCACTGAAATACCATAGAATCCGGCGTATAACGCGCACTTTGAAAACAAAAAATATGATCGAAAATACGAGTGCGTGTTATAAGCCGGATATAATGATAATAACTTCAAAAATAATAATAAAAAAAAGAGATGAGTATAAAAAAATATTAGACTTCTATATCAGTGTTTCTCAAACTGTGGGCGCGCCCTGAGTGACACTGATAACCTACTCAAGGGGGCGCGAGCATATCGAAAATAAAAGGTTAAAAAAATTAATTTACTGGAATTAAAAAAACAAAATACCTTCTGATATAATAAAAATACAGATTTACATTGATATGATTTATATATATCATCTGGTGAAAAAGGTCATCAAAATAAAAGATTCTACTTTGAACGCTCATTAGCTATCTTTGATCCTATAACTAAATAAAAAAAATATTTTGTTTGCTTTGCTGTAATCCTACGATGAGAGATTTTTTTATTACGTTTCTTTTAACTTAAAATATTGCTTTTGCTGGCTTTCGAACTTACTGGTATGGTTGCCTCTGCATCCCTTTCTTTTAGGAAGTTGTAAATTATATAATTGTGTTGCGCTTTTTTTTCACAATGTGAAAGAGTTTTTGATACATGGATAAGCATATTGAGCACTTTGAAGGATTAATTGGCCAAGATTTATTTTTATGAGTATACTGAAACATATAATACAAAAATCGTTAATTCTGGGAAAACTGTTTATTTGTTACCAATGACCTTGACAGAGAATCCTCTAATATGACAGTCTTAATGGGAGCTAAAATGAATTGATAACATATCTCCTTTTTTGGGAGTGGCAAACGTTTTTTTAGAATCTTAAGGTACTTGTTTAGAGACCGAGTTCCCGGCACGACCACTATTTTTCAAAAATATTTTCTTGAACATGCTGCATTTTCCCCTATAAATAACTTAGTGGTTTTAATTGTGATGTTGTACGACTTATTATGGTTTATAAATGTAAATGAGCAGAATCTAAAAAAAGAATTGGGCATCTGTCATCTCTCTGAAAGGAAATTGAAGCTGATCAAACAAGGGAAACACTTGCTGGAATAATGCATATTAATCATGTTAGCCAAAATAAATTTGAGAAAAGCGATAAACATGAAACGAAAGGAAAATTTTCAATAGCTACATTAAGAACTTTATCAAGAAAATATGAAGCCATAGCTGTACCGCAAAATGCACTTCGCCCTGTCAAAAAGACACAAGCAAGAAAAAGTTCAACAAGATATTTGTCGATCATCAAAGGATATTAAAATTTAAAAAACGTGAACAAAATGTGACAGTTTTGCTTGCAAATAGCTTTCTTGTAATGTTAGCAAAAAGTGTCTGTGATTTGTGTCCTTTATTAAGGTCACGCACATTTGGAACAATTTAGTTCAGTTTTATTGGATATTTTCTCAAATTATGAAAGACAAATAGAAAGATCCTTGAAATAGGTAAGTATATTTTCTCTTAGTTAAGTTTTTCACTGAAATTGTGATTTTTATCTTGTATATTGAAAATAATTATAAAGAAAAAGAATTGGGGTGCATCACTCCCCGCGACCATTAACGTTAGTATCGAATGCACACCTGATCCCGGGTTTTCTCACTTTAAATATTAAAAAAATAACACAATTGTTATTCATTAGAATTTTATATTCTTTTTTTATTACTTAACATTTATTCTAAATGCAAATTCTGCGAGGCTTAAAATTACAGTTCATTCAAAACCGTTTATAATATGAGTATTCATTTCAATAAATCATTTTACATTTTTGTATACATTGTCATGCACTTGGTTTTACTCTCCTTACAATTAAGCTATTATATCAAGAATAATATATTATCATTTTTTAAAAAAATAAACTCGTGTTAAGAGTGGGTACTTCAGCCAGTATAATAAGTTTAATAATTATCAGTGACTTCCATGGGCTTGTCTTGCAGAGCAAAAGTTTTCAAAGGAATTCTAAAATTAGAAATTGACACTCAGAGTTATTTTTTGATATTTAGCTCAGATCTATATTTTTGTCTTCAAAGTAGCCATCGCAGAAAATCCGGATTCACAAAGGTATGCTGTTAAAAATGGTAATAGTATACGAAATGCTTTTGTTTTCAGTGCAGAAAATTCAGCATCCACCTCTATCCAGAATTCAAGAGTGATTTATTACAAAATTGCCCTTTAATTTCGTCACTGGATGTGAAATTTATGAAGATCTCTTTTTCGGCAGTTGAGAGCCCTTCTGAAGTATTTTGAAATGGATCCCTAACCCATTCGTAACTTGCTATCAATTTGCCCTCGTCTGTGTACTTGTTGATGCTTTATTATCGTCGAATGTTCGCTGTGATTTAAAACTATATCTATGATTTTGTTTTAATCCACTGCCGTAAATACTTAATACCGTGAATTACAATTAACGCGTGAATTATGAAATGTACATTCAAGAGAGATTCGGTAGCTAATCGATTCGCGGCCAAGACTGACTAGAATTGTACGAGGTACAGCATTTTTACATGTTTTGTGCAGACGTCTGTTAGGTTGCCTAGATTCACATGAACGTTCGCGAGAATGCCAGATGTAATGGATATGATAAAGAGCAATATAGATTAGGCTATTTTTTAATGACATTTGTACTTTTAGAAATGGATCTTGAAGGAAATAAATCTTTAATTAAATATTATTTCTCAATCTGTTTCAATTTAAAAATTAGAGAAAGAAAAATAACATAATTAACCACTATTACTTAAAAGTAATTTACTTAAAATATATATTACTTAAGAGTAACATATATAAAAATTTAATACTTATCTTATTAATACTGAATTAAGAACAAGTTTAATAAGTATTAGCGACTTCCATGGGCTTGTCTTGCAGATTAAATTTTTTCAAAGTTTTTTAGAAATTGACCCTCTGAGTTCTTTTTCTATATTTAGCTGATATTTATATTTTGTCTTCTAAGCAGCCACCGCATTTTGCAATATGTTCCAATTTAAAAATCAGAGAAAGGAAAAATAACATAATAATTATCCTATTACTTAATTTTTTTTTTTGCTTAAAAGTAAACATATACAAAATTTAATACTTATGTTATTAATTTGTACGGTTTTTAATTAAGATCGTGTATTGTAGCTTTAGCGTCAAAGGGCATTATTATTGCATTCAGTAATTTATTAATGTATAAGGGGGGCGCGATAAAAATTGTGATTGAAAAGGGGGGCGCCAGTATTGAAAGTTTGAGAAACACTGTTCTCTATGGATCGGAAAACTGTTTATTTAAAAGAATGACAGATCTTACGAACTTAAGGTATCCGACTATATATATACGTTCGGAACCGTGATTTTGCAAAAACGTATAAATGGATAATATTTATAATATTTAGTGTCACTTAAATTAGAAAAAGTATTTAAAATTGTTTTAAGAATAGTATTAGAATAAAAATTATTTAAGTACAATATTTTGACAAAAATAGAGAACAAAAGAGAATAAAGAAATATTTATTCTTTCCTATGAGTTTTTTAAGCTTTTATATACATAAATTATGAAAAGAAACAAAGACACTACATATCTGCTTGTACACACAACCTGGTTTATTGCGAACTAAAATAAATGTGTTTTTTTTTTCATACGAAAGCATTATTTTCTTTAGCATAGAGATTTACCAACGATTTCATGCTTGTAAAAAAGTCCGTTGTAACAGAAAATATACGGGATATCATCATATATACATGTATCAAGTATTAACCCCTTGCGTACAGTGTAAATATTAGTGGATATATGCTACGTATAGGGAAAAACCCATTTGTTTCCTCTTGGAGATACATGGCATATTTAGGTTTACAACTAATGTAATCAGCAAAGAAAACATTATAAGGTAGATTTTCTTTTATTGGGATTGTATAAAATTACAAAAGTTAAGTTACAAAATGTCTGGGATATAAAAACTTGAAAAAATAGGAAAGTTAAAATTAAAATTAAAAATCTTTGGGAAATTGCTTGAAATGTTTCCTGGAGCAAAAAGCTCTTCCACGTGTGTTACATAAGTGTATTGTCATTTTTGTTCCATTTCTTCACCATATAGATAAATCCATATCAAAGTGACTGTAATATTCATCGGTTTCTGGCAAGTATTCTCATACAGCATCACTTTCGTTGAAATCCAACGACGACCCATATTGGGAACAAAAAGTAAAAGAAAACAACAGAAATAGTTATGCAGACTTTCGAAACTGAAACGAAACACGAACAAACGCGTGATTAATTCAGAGTCAGAAAAAAGAATGAAATATACTTCGTAACGTCAAGGTCAGTATCCACAGAAATCAAGGATTTCTCGGGATACAAGGAAGCACAATCTGGTACTCAAGTTATTAATATTAACGCAAAATTACGTATGAATTTTTGCATAAAATAAGATTCAAAGTATTAGTAAATTTATTAACTTTTTGGTAGAGCAATATAGTACTTTTTTTCACTTTTAGAAATGCAATCCATTTATACAACCTCTGACAATAAAGTTCGATGAATGAAATCAGAACAGCCTATCTGGCAACACTGGCGAAACAAAACGCTTCATATGCGTAGCGGCAGGTGTTGACCATCTTACCCTACCGTTGCTCAGTTCAGCGTCGTTTGTATTCCATGTAAAACTTGTTTTATAAAGTGGTTGTTCAGTGCTTTGGTTCTAAACTGAGAACAAGAAAATGAAGGAACAAAAGATCAATTTAAAGTTTTGTTTTAAGCGTGGTAAAACACCGAAAGAAACTTATGCGATGATCGTACGTGTTCATGAAGATCAAGCTCTTTCGTAAAAATGCGTGTTTGAAGGGTTCACCCGTTTTCAAGAAGGCCGGAAAGTTATTTCTGACAAAACCCGTAGTGGAAGACCAGCGACTTCTGTCAGTGACGAAAACATTGAGATAGTGAGGAGATTAATCACGAAAAATCGTCGATTAACTGTGTGCATGATAGTTGATGAACTGCAGATTAACTATGAATCTGTGTGACAAATCGTTACCCAGTATTTAGAGATGAGAAAAATGGGCTACGTAGGGCAGAATCCCAGTACGCACAACAAGGTTCATAGTTTTTTTTTGTTTTTTTGTTTTTTTGTTCACGACAATGCTCACCCTCACACAGCCAATATTGTCAAACATTTCCTGACAAAAAAGGGGGGATGCAAATTGAACATTCACCATGCTCGCCACATCTCAATCCTCCATACTTCTTCCAATCCCCAGACTCAAACTAGCTTTGAAAGGAAAGAGATTTAACAATATTCCTGACATCCAACAAAACCTGACGAGGCTTTTGAACCCCATCCCAAAATAAGACTTCTTGCAAAGTTTCAAGGTAATGCATAGCAGATTTCAGCGCTGCATAGTTATGGGAGGTGACTATTTCGAAGGACAGTCAGAAAATATCATGCCCAACGTAAGACTAACATAATAAGAAACATTTCTGCAAGAAATATTTTCTTGTGCTTATAATTCTTAAAACATGATCGTATTTTAAACATTTTACACTTTTTTGGAACCTTATTCATTTATAAAAAAATGTGCTAAAGAATCGAATAATTTAATTTTTACCTTAAGGAATTCTCTCTATTCGAAAACTGTTTATATTTTCAGCTATAGTGACAAAATTAACACAAATGAGACCCCTTATGTGAAGAAATTTTTTGTATATTAAGAAAAAAAATGTTAGGCTTATACGAAATGTAGTTTTCGTTAACGTTCATTAAAAATATTTTCCCTTTTGTTTTTGTTTAATAATTAAAACAATATATTTTATAACATGGATCATATCATCTACAATAATCATTTTTCTTAAAATCGTAAATAAGTTCCAATAATAATTAAATATATGCCCTAAATTCCTATAAATCTATATCTATATATATATATGAACGAGAAAAGCGACTCACTCATTCAACACGTTATCTCAGGAACTATTCAGCCTACAGGCTTGAAATTTGATAGGCATGTTCATTTCCTGGAGTAGAGATCCGCTAAGAAGGGATTTTATGAAAATCGATCCCTAAGGGGCGTTATAGATAAACATTCTCGTCTTTGAACTAAAGACCTACAGCCTGGAAATTTAATAAGTATGTTCCTTTCATGAAGTGCAGAAGTTCCACGAAAATTGACACCCAAGGGGCGTTGCGAGGTTTTAAGGGGCGTTATAGATAAATAATTCCGTTGTTAAACTACTTGGTGTACAGATTTTAAATTTTGTTGGCAGATTTCTTTCATGAAACAGAGAACCCTTTTAAAAAGAGTTTAGCAAAAATCGACCCACAAGGGGCGTTATAGATAAATGTTCCCGTTTTTAAACTAATAAAAATACATATTTCAAATCTGGTTCGCAGATTCCTTTCATGGAGCAGAGATCCATTACTAAAGGGATTTGGCATAAATCAACCCCCAAGGAGCTATTGCCAAAGGGCTAAAGAGGCTTTACAGATAAATACTTTCGGTTTTAAACTATTAGGTGTACAAGTTTGAATATTAGTAGGCACGTTCCTTTCATGGAGTAAAGGTCCGCCCGCTACAAAAGGGGCTTAGGGAAAATCAACCCCCAAGAGGCGTTTTAGGAGCTCAAGAAGCTTTAAGGGTAAATATTCCTTTTTTTAGCTTTTAGAACTATGAACTTGAAATTTGGTTGCTAGGTTCCTTTGAAGGATAAAAAGTCCATTACGAAAGGGGTTTTGCGAAAATTGACAATCAAGGAGTATTGTGAAGGCTTAAAGAAGGTCATTATAGAAAAAGAAATTTCTGTTTTTGAATTTTTTGATTTGTCTTCGGTTTTGAATCTGAGAGGGTTCGAGGAAGAATCAGACATGATCTTAGAATCATTACTTTTTAGCCAACTAGGTGAATGCTCTTTAAGGTATCCGACTACGCGTTTGGAACCGTGATTTTAAAAAAGAGCATACATGGATAATTTTCATATTTAGAGACACTTAGATTAGAATGCATGTATAAAATTGCTTTAAGGACATTATGACAAAAAAAAAGAATTACTTAAATACAATATTTTGGCAAAAATTTAACTTAGAACAACCTGTTTTCAAAACGTTCTCCTTTTATAAAAAATGCTTCTATAATAATAATATTTTGCTTATATAAAGTAAAGACTTTTCCAGAGAGTATGAGCTAGGATTTTTGAAAAATTCACTTTATTCTCAGAGTTACCACCAATTGATATAATTATCGCCGTTTATTTCTTAAAACCTCTCCCCCCTCTGTTGAAGTAAAATATGGATAAATCCACTTCCAAGTTAGATATTTCAAAAATTCTAGTTCAGCATCTATACAGAGGTCTTAGCTATATACAGGCAAAATATTACTATAGTAGAAGCATTTTTCACAAAAGATCGTTTTAAAAATGGGTCATTCTATGTTTTTTTTTTGTCAAAATATTCCACTTAAATAATTTTTTTATTGTAATAATATTCTTAAAACAATTTTATATAGTTTTCTAATTTAAGTGACACTAAATATCATACATAATAATCATTTATACGCTTTTGCAAAATCACGGTTCTGAACATAGTCGGATACCTTAATACCTAAACCAGAGGAGCAATAAGAATTACTAATCTTAAGTATATTAAATATAGGGAAGCACTTATCTCTGGATTATTCTTTCGTACGATCTTACTTCCAACTTGCAAACTTGTTCAGCCGTAAAGTGGACATTTTCCATTGTCTCGTGAATCCTTCTAGATATAATATTACGATTTGCGACCACTGGACGCTTACATTAGGCTTTCTGCTTACGTAACTCTTAACCATTATCTCGCCTATTCAACGGCTGGCACTAAATTTTTTTCTCTCTCTAATGGGGCAGCGTATTAGTATTAGTAGTGCGTAGTTTCAGACCTGGTTCATTCCCCAGGAGCTGGTATCACTTTTTATTTCGGCACCATATAGGCGATACCAATTGAGGCTAATAATTTTTCCCGCCCAGTTTCCTCCACAGAGAGAGGCACTTGAGCTCTGACGATACGAAATTGAACTTAGAAATTTCTTTTTTTTGAGAGCACCTAAGCCAAACGGGCACTCCAAAGGACTTTTTACATGCCGCATAATCATACGAAATGACCGCTGTCAATTTTCTGCATCATGAAAATCCACCGACTTGGGCCGGGGTCAAACCCACAGCCTTGGGTGCAGAAGACTAGCGGCAAACTAACTAAACCACCCAGTCGGCACTTAAATAGAAAATTGAATTTGCATAAAACCAAGTCCACACTATGGAAAGTGGTTTTCAAACTAATATCACGGTTAGAAAAGAGTATTTTTCCCAAGAGAATCAGTAGAAGCCCGAATAGAACCCGTTACATATTCACATGCTTGAAATTTGGTAAGCATGTTTTTTTTGATAAATACAGATATGCTAAGAACAGATTTTACGGAAATTGGCATCTATGAGGCTAGCTACAAGTTACCGGGTTGTATAGATTAAAAAATAATCCGTTTTAGAACTACTAAACCTACTGTAAGGAAATTTAGTATGCTTATTTTTTTAATTGAATCGCTTTTTTTTAATTGAAATTATAGAGAAATCGCTTGTAAAAAGGGGTTAAGGAGACATCGATAAAAATTTTGCGTTCTTGAACTATTAGAATTAAGCTTGAAATTTGGCATGCATGTATATTTTGATGAATAAAGATCCACTAAAAAAGGATTTTGCAGAAATCCAGTTTGGAGGAGGTGGTTACTGAAGCATAAAAGATAATTCTACTTCAATTTTAGAAATTCAAGTTCGGTTCTTTTTAAATCAAGAGGTGAGATTCATAAGGATGTTTTTATTACATCCTAACTGGTAAACAATATTTATTAGAAAAATATCATGAAATACCTAGCGAAACAGGTTGATGTCTAGTGTAATAAAAAATAAATCAATATAGGTCAAAGTAAAATAGCTATAGCAATACAATAAAAAATTATTTGGCTCAGGACTAAGATTGTAGGATTAAACATGGTTTTAAGCAGCAGACTCTCCCTATTATGTAAAAAATATTTTATCAAATAATATGTATAATTTAATGATCGTCTTACCTACATTACTAAGCTAAAATAAGATAAAAAAATACAAATTAAAGAATTTTTAACTAAAATTAAGTTTAAAAAATATAAATCCCTATAATTCTATAGCATAAAAAGATATATATTAAGATGAATGCAAGAAATATAAAAATAATACATAAAATAAGTAGTATTATATATATATATATATATATATATATATATATAAAATTGATGTTTGTATATGTGATCTCACTTCACTCCAACACCGTTCAACCGATCACTATGAAAAAAATTGGGATGTATATATATTTTTTGTGGAGAAGGTTTTTGTGCTACCCTCTTTGTTGCAGCTCTCCACCAGTTGATGCTACAGCATACCAAATATGATGCTATCTTGGCTCATTCACCAGCATTTCGCTATTTTCATTGGATCGTCAATATAGTGTAAGGAAAGGCGTGTCGCTTGAAAATATTACAATTTTAACATAAAATAAATACAACAGAAAGAAATATTAACGTATTACACATCCAGATATATATTATTTACTCTATTTTAAGCATTTGTTAGACAAAATTTATAACAATATTTTTCTTTTACACAGCATAGATCAGCTTAGGAAGGTGTTTTCAAAAATCGACCCACAAGGGAGTTACTGGGGTATAATAAATAAAAAAAGCCTTTTTTATCAGTTATTAGACCTACAGACTTAAAATTTAACAAATATGTTTTTCGTTCAGCTGAGATACGCAAAAAAAGCTATTTCTTTGTTTAATTTGCTATTCATGTAAAATTAACTCATTAAAAAATGCTTTGTTTAAATTTTCAATTTACCCTTGCGAAGAATGGGTGTACCAGCTAGTATATAAATATATATGTTCTCAAGTAAAACCACCTAAGTGTGACAGCGTGTATCAACAATTTGTTTTTACGCCTTATAAATTCTTTGAACAATATATTTGCTGAACTAAAAAGAAAATATGAATCGGTTTCTCTTGGCTTAAGACTTTTACTAAGATCAAAGGTCTTGCGTGATAATAGATTTGCCTCGGGATTTTTCAGAAACGCTCTTCTATCTTACTTTTTTAACGTACAAAAACTTGTTTGAAACTCCTCAATTCTCAAAACTGCTGAGTTTTCGAATTCTCTTACGAAGTCCTTATCTTTAAGGCATTTTAAAGCACTTTGAATCAAATCATGTTATCACATCCATAGGGATTTGAAAAAGAAACCAGAAAAATAGTTTTAGATTTTCGATTTCTTTTCTTTGAACACCAAAACGTAAGAAATCATGTCGATAAACTTAATGGTTTTTTTTTTTTTGCCTCAAATTCCATTTACTCCGCTTAGAAACGGTAAAAATGTAACACTATTTTCTGTTATATGTTATATTTATATTTTGCAATATTAAAAAAAATTAACTTTTTCTTATGATTTACTTGTTTTAAATTGTGCTGTTTTTAACTGGGAATAAAACTCATTTGCTTACAAGGAAATCTTAAATAGGAAGAAATATAGGAAAAATTTGTTTCACCAACGGTTTTTTTTTCAATGTGTGGTTCTAGTTTTGAAATCAAATAAGATCACTTCAATTTTTTTTTTCATTCAATTATTTAAATCATACAAGATGCTTGAGGCAATTTAACAATTTAATCTTTTTAAATAAAATAACTTTTAATTAAAACTTTTAGATCATTATTATTTTTTTTTAATTTCTCAGTGTTAATACAAAATATGTGAGCTGTGATTTAGAAAAGGCTTCGAAAGAAAAAAAATGGAATACATATCCATGTTTTTATTTCAAATAATCACCGCCTTTTAAAATTAAATATCAAAATTGTCACACTGGATAATCAAAAATATATTAAATTGTTTTACAATCAGACACACTTTCCCACTATTAGATTTAGTTTTACAATTTTTCAATTTTAAGTTCACATTTTTCTCAAATATTTTTATTTTCATATATTTTTGTAAGTTATCATTATTTTAATGTAGTATTACCAAAATTATTTAAATACGAAACCTTTATTTTTAGTCACTGTACTGGGTTATTCATATTTCCCTTCTGGGTTTTTAAGCTTTGTATTAAAAAAACTAAGATGAATACAGTAAAAAGAACACTTGAAAGAATACAGAAAAAGGTCAAGTTTGATTTGTATAATTTATAGGTATTTTGTTTGTGAAACTTTGGTCACATGACATATATCAATACGAAAGTCCAATATTTGCCACACTTTATACAACATGATATCCTTTTCCATGTTATCCGAAAACTTGGTCCAATTTTGCGTACCCTCTTTGCGCTTGATGTAACAGAACTGCATGAGAAGATAACAAGTGCGGCAAGTAACGTTGATAGTATCATGTTGAACAGAGTGTGGCATATACTGGACTACTGCATAAGTCCAGTGTAATGCAGTTATACGTGTAGCCAAGGCTTTACACCTTGAGCACCCCCCAGTAAGGTATTAAAATAACTCCTAACTGCCGATTAAAAGTTATGTGATTCTCACCCCAGTGCCATCATTTTTTCCATAGGAGTGTGTATGTGGTGTACTAGGGTGAGGAGGAACAGAAAAGGTACAAATAAACAAATCTTTCTCTGAAATAATAAATTCTTCGCAAACACTATCAAAGTCATTTTATTGCATTCTCCACCCTTCGGAAAAGTTTTACTGATAGCAGTGCAAAGAAAAAAATCGTATTTCGACAGGACATTTACATACGTCCGGGGCACTCAATGCATCGGTTGAGCGAAACGGATATATAAGGTGGTGGCAGTTAAGGGGTTAAATAAAACTTGAATTGTGCGTATGTATTCTTTCAGGTGTTCTTTTTTATTATATTTATCTTATTTTTTATTTATTTATTTATTACTATAACGTTTTTAAACCTTGAATTAGCGCAATGAAAAACCTGTCTTAAATGCTTTTTAAGGGATATTACAAACTTTCTAAAAACTTTAGCTAGTTAAACTTATTCAATTGTGTACTTAACAATTTTTAATGTAATTCTACTTTACAAATATTTAATGTTTCTTTTCTTTTGTTACATTTCTCGTATCCCAAAGGCTGCCTGATCATTTCTAACTTTTTATATTGCATTTCTAATAATTTCTTCCAATATGGAGATTAAGGCTTAAGATCTTTCTTAATTCTCCCTTACTGAGATATTAAAGACTAATTTCTACTAAAGATATTTCCAGAGTGCATTTATTTCGTCTTAAAAGTAATCAATAATTCTGTATTCAATCAGGATTTTTTTGTTCTTAAATTACAAGTTCGTTATGATGAATATACAAGGGCTGTTTTTTAAGTAAGGTCTGTTGGCACGTATATTTCTCTAGTTTGCGCGTACGCAGCAACATTCCGTCACTAACCAGCATCCTTTGAGAACACACTCGCGCCATTTCCAGTTCTGTAGCAGTCGTGGAAGCTTCACTGTGCGTCTTAAAAATGTTTAAGGTGATTGAATCCCCTGCCAAGTGGGAGATACGGTCTGTTATTCATTTTTTGACTGCGAGAAACATATCGGCTGCAGGCATTCATCGCCAGATAACAGGATTTTATAGAACTAAAGCAATGAGTGATAGAAAAGCTCGAAAATGGGTCAGGAAGCTTAAAGATGAGCGAACAAACGTCCATGACGAAGAACGCTCAGGGCGGCCCTCTGTAATCACTGATGATTTGATACAAGCAGTTGAAACAAAAATTCGTGAGAACAGGAGACTCACGATAACCCTCTTTCATTGAAATTTCCCGACGTTTCTCAGCCGTTGGTGTACAAAATTGTGACTGAAGACCTCAACTTTAAAAAATTGTGTTCTCGGGGGTACCCAGACTCTTCTCAGTGGAACACAAAGAAAAGAAGTTTGCCAGTTCATTAGACTTTTTGATTCGTCCCGAGAAAGTAAGGGAAGACATGTAGAGTCGAATCGTTGCTGGAGAATAAACATGGGTATCCCATATCACCCCAGAATCAAAGCAACCGTCTATGGAATAGCGACACACATCCTCTTCCGTCAAGGTCAAAGCCAAACAAATGTTGTCAAAGCGCAATATTATGGCAAAGTGTACTGGAACCGGCACGGTGTTTTGCTGGGGGATTTCATGCCTCAAGGAACAATGATCAACTCAGGTGTCTATTGACAATTCTACAGAAGCTCTGAAAAGCATTGCAAAACAAACGACGTGGCATGCTGTCAAAAGGTGTTTCGCTCCTCCACGGTAATGAAAGACCTCACACTTCCCGAACGGCTCTGGACTTCATCGATTCTTTTGCTTGAGAGGTTTTGGACCATACACCATATAGCTCCAACCTTGCTCCCAGCGATTTTCACCTTTTCCGGTACCTCAAACATAGTCTTAGAGGGAAGCGCTTCAGTGACAACGAAGTGAAAGCGGCCATTTGCTCTTGGCTGTGTAACCAGGCGGCAGACTTCTTTGAAGAGGGTTTTCAAAACTAAGTTCTAAGGTATGACAAGTGCATTAATAAATTCAACAACTATGTACAAAAATAGAAAAGGTATGTACAATCTTAAAATAAAGGGTTTTGAAACAAAATATTGTCGTTATTTTTTTTAAAACAAACGGACCTTAAAAAACAGCCATCGTACAATGAATGTCAAAACTGAATGTGTACGTATTTTATAAAAATGTATAACATCTAAAAAGCCACATAAAATTAAAAATTAAAATTTGTGTGTCAAATTGATATGAAGGAAGGAAGGAAGGTTCGTTCTGGGTACCTTCCGTTCCGAACGCGAGTACTTTACCGATTACGCCAAAACGATCGGATTCGCGTGATGTTGGTACTTGTTCACATAGATATCACACTGCCACAGATATATTATATATAATTATTACAGAAAATTAAATTACGCAAATACACAATATACAAATGCTTGCTGATTCCTTTCAAAAAATCGTTTTCAGATCACTTGATAAAGGACGCTCTCGAATGTAACTGGAAACTTAACTGCTCCTTATATGTGTAATGAATAATCACGAAAACAAATTTGTTGATAAAATTTCAAAATACATTATTTAAAAAAATTTAATTTTCAATTAGAAAAAATAAATACATATATTTAAACTTATTGTTCTAGGTACGTTAAGTTCATATCATCATTTTTATTCATTATTTAAAAAAATATTTATTCTTAACATTTTGCCATAATTACAAAAAATAATAAATTTACATGAATCATTAACCGTGTCTTGTTAAATTTAAATTTAGCAGTAGCTTAAATAGATTATAAATCAATGTTTCTAGTATGTGAAATTCAGAGTTTTACATTTGACTTCTCGGAAGTTATAAAGTAGTTCTCATAAAACTTTATTCTTAAAACATTCCTTTGTGAAACTTCACTTTTAACCTTTTAACTGCCATTCCCGAGATAATCTCGGGCACGGCAATAGTGCTCCAAAATGTCACACCTGAATATTATACGGGGTAATATATTATTATTTTTTTAGTGCATCATATTGTTATACCCGAATACATATTAGGAGTTTATTTCGGGTTCATCTATTTGACAAACCCGAATCTATATCGGAAAAAGTTAATTTGGTCTCAAATGAATGGATGATGTTTGATGAGCACTATTCACGATACTTCCATGGTCAATCTCAAAAACAATAAATGAAGATGTATTCAAGCCAAAGAATTTTTGACTTCGATCTTATGAATGGTGTAGATCGCTTGATCAGAAAATATCCTGTAATCCGACAATCCGAAACGCCAAAAAATATACTATAAAAAGATATTTTTTTACGTTTATTAGACAAGGTGCTCTGGAATTTATATATTTTTTGCTCTATAAAAATATAGTTGAGAATCGTCATTTTGTGTTTAAGTTGTAAAAAAACTTTTTTATAAATATAATGATGCAGCTTCTGGACAAAAGAACCCTGGCAGACAATCTACAGCAGATAACCCTGTCTCGTCTTAATCAACGATATTTTATTCCCCATATTCCTAATGCTCCAGCAGAACGTGAGCCTATAGACAGTACAAAAGTTTGTTGTTCAAAGAAAGATGCAAATGGAAAAAATAAGCTAACTTTGCCACTGCCGACTCTTATGGTATCCACCTCAAGCAAATATACAGCTCCTACAAAACATTAAAAATGTTTATTAATGTTCTTCATCAAATCAATTTTGAATTAGTGTATATTTTGTTTTATATTAAACATTTGTTTTTACTATATAAAGCAATTTGACAATTTATGTGCACAAATCGTCTAAATAACTTGACAGTCAAAGGGCTAAAACATACAGATTTTCTCTCTACAAAACAATATCTATTACTTCATGGTAAAATTCTGAAAACAGACGAAATAAATGTTTAATCATGTTGGCGTGGAAATAATAGCTTAAAAAGCTACTAATTTCATAAATACAAAAACATTGATAATTTTATTGCAAATTGCGTGACGAGAAATAACCGAAGTTCTCAGTAACTGCATAAAAATCATCGGATTTTCAGGAGTTTTTTTTTTAATTTCCTTAAACCAAAAATTTTAATGCAATTTGAACGAAACAATAGTTTGGTAGTTTTTTATTACACACACAATATCAGAAATTTTCTTTCATTGGACTTGTAACCAAATACTTATCCACTGATTAAAACTAAAATGATGTAAAAAATAATTAAAATGGACATTTGTGGGATTATTTTTATGGACTTCTTTCAATTATATGTTAGAACATAGGCAACGATTCCAGATGATCTAATAGCTATCTCACACTCAAAAGGTTTGAGCAACAAATGAATATTTAGCATAAAAATAGTAAATAAGAGAATTTGTAAATCGGCATTTAAAAGCTTTTCATTTTAAAAATTTTTATTGAGAGTAAATTTTTTTATAATAC
>BMAV01027822.1:0-13725 GCA_019973955.1 Trichonephila inaurata madagascariensis | reverse complement strand
GAGCAGGTACAATGCCCGGAGACCAGGAACGTCGGTTTGGTTTTTGCAATTTCGTGTTAAACATACGGATGAGAATCCAGATTTTTTAATGAATTTTTTGTGGTCGAATGAATCCCTTTCTCGAAGAAAAGGCACATTAATACACAGAAATGCATTATTGGTCCCTCGAAACCCCCAAATCAATACGACCGAAGCCACCAAGTGGTTGGTCGATGAAGTGTGGTGGGGAATTTTGGGAAGAGATTTAAATTCCCAATATATTTCGATGGCCCTTTTTTAACATCGAATCATAATGGAAATTTTATCTGACCGTTAGGATTTTTAGAAGATGAATTTTCCCACAAGATTTGTCCCCACGTGGTACCAGATGGTGGTGCCCCCCCACACACACACACAAATTGCGCAACCATGTACATTTTTGAGCAGACATTTGAATGAATAATCGGTCGGAGGTCAAGAGATTGCAGAACCCGGCGGAGTTTCTGATGGGGTTTGGGTACCATTTTGGGGAAGGCAGCTTTTAACATTGTTTTAATTTGGTCATTTTGATATAATAAAGCCCTGTTTCCCTAGGGAGATCATTCCACATTATGCTATAAATTTGAACGGAAATCATGTATTTTTTTTGTTGCATTTGTTTAAAAAAGCTGTTTAAATCTTTTCGGTACAAGTTGTTTTAAAAATTTTTTGTTTGCCAAAAGCAATACAAATTATCAATATATGATGTTTACTAGATGTTTTTAATGTTACTATGGTGTTTTTCTTTGATCTTTCTGTAGATAGTGAATTACTGTTCTCTAAACTCAATTTGTATCAACCCCTCTATTCTGAGCAATTCAGATGCTTCCCAACTTTTTAGGGATAACTCGGTCAGTTTTATGTAATAAAAAGAAAGTTTTTTGTTTACTTTTTTTTTTGTGTACTGCATCTTTCCTAAATATAATTGATAGGGCCGGAGACCGTATAAAATTTAATTTTTGTAATTTTTGTAAATGGGTTTTTTGTTGAAAAAAAAGTAAAAAAAATCCATTACCTTTAAAAAAAATTTTTTCAAATTGAAGTGCATGTCTGCCGAACGGTTCGGGGAAATTTTACGGGGCACTTTTTGGTGACACCCCGTATATTAATATTTACAAACAGCAAAAAAGGTTTTTAATAACAGAGTTTTTTTCCCCATTATAGGGACCAAAACAGTTAATATAATGCCCAAAAAATTGACTTTTATTAAAATTTCTGTACTTTGCCAAGCACGCATAGAGAATACTTGTGTTCAGATTTAAGTAATTTTTCATTTTCTTCCCATAATTCAAAAGATGTACACAAAGTGGGGCACCAAAAAACGGGACTAAGTGCGTATCTTGTAAAAAGAGGGGAGTTGGCAACAACTGCTTTGATGACGTCATCCCACACCCCTCCTCTATCTATGTGGCCAGTTTCGCCTTAATCGATCACGCCAGTTGGGTTGATTGATTGAATATTAACGTCGCACTGTTCAGCTACAAAGTGCTTTTGGGTGACGGACCACGTAATTTTGAACCATGAAGTCAAGTGATGTGACGACACCTGAGCTGGCACCCCTCTTCCTAACTATCACACCACACCAACAGGAGGACATTTCCAACTCGACAGATTTAACGTGCATCGTTGCCTTACACGGGTCTTTTAGTGGTACTCGCCTCGAACCGTGACAAAGCAAGCCACAATCTTTCGATAACACCCATACCACTGGCTACCGCGGCCCCCACGCCAGCCGGGGAGTACTACGCCATTGAGTGAACACGTGCAACTACATTCTGCCAGAAAAATGTAGAATCTAAATCAAGTTACTTGTGAAACTAAGAAATCAGCCACGAAAACATCAAATATTAACCAAAGCGTATGGAGGTTAAACTTTGTCTCATACACATGTGTTTGAATGGCATAAGAGGTTTTCAGGGGGAAGGCATAGTGTGAAAGAAGATGAACGTGCTGGGAGCCCAAGGTCAGTGATTATAGACCAAAACATTGCCAAAATTCGTGATACGAGTGGGTTCCCACTCACATCAGTGGTTAGACTATTAATCAACACAACTACATTGAAGTACTAAAAAGACCCCTGTCGTTCTAGGGAAATAATGGTTCGGGGGACTGATAGATGGCTGCTGCACCAAGGACAATGCACCCACTCACACAGCCCATTTTGTTTAGCATTCAGACCAGCAAAAACATTATTGAGATGGAGAATCCTCCTTATTCAGCTGATTTGGCACCATGTGTCTTTTTTCCATTTCCTACTATTAAATCTTACATAAAGGGTACCTATTTTACCTCAGTTGAGGAGGTTCAGGCAAAATCGGAGAATCTCTTGAAGGTCCTTCCAAAAATCTCGTTCCAAAATTGTTACCAGAAATGGAAACACCGAATGAAGGACTGTGTGAATGCTGAAGGGAACTACTTTGAAAGTGATAATGTAACAGAGAGACGATTTGTTTTGTAAGTACAATGATTTATTGGACCAGTCTCGTTTTTTTTAGCCACTCCTTGTATATATTTGTATACAATTTTTTTTTATTTCTGTTCCTAAACAATAACAATGAATATAAGAATATTTCAGAGGAATACTATTTATTTCAATTCTTAAAAATGTGCATTGATTTTTAAACAATATAATTTGATTATGAGATCACAACTAATCTGTAAAAAGCATTTGTGTGGTGAATAAAAAGGTTTCACGTATGAGTTCACAACACGAAAAAATAATAAATTAATACATATGCCTGTTTCATTGATGTATTTTTCAATTTCAAATAAAACATTACTTCATATAGAGTTTAATTAATTCTCCAGTATCAAGGGGGAAAGGTCACATTGTTTGAGAAGTGGGTTGTTTTTGTTTAAAAATAAAAATATATTTTTTTGTATTTTATTATTTTTTTTTTTTTATGTTTGTTTCGTTAATGTCCGTAAATTAGGTAATTTTTTAAATTTGTTATAAAAAGCAACTTTTGACAACAAATGAAAAAAAAAGTTTACTTCAAAAAATTGAACTAAAATTTTATATGAAATAATTTTAAAAAGATTAAATTAAAATCATACTTTAAATGATTCACTTTATTTTGACATTTATAGTTTTATTGCATTCATTTTTATTATCAACTACAAACAGAATCTGGCAGAGTTCCTAAATTTAAATTTGGGATTTGAATATTTTCCCATTTTTACGTCCAATCTTTTTTTATAATTCAAATATTCCTATTTTTATGAAGGCAGATATCGAAAATATGAAAATTTTTAAAAAAATTTAAACAACTCTTTTTTATGGACTTTCTAAAAAATTATATTTTTTATGTTTTTTTTTTAACTGTTTTAAATTGAACATTTGGCATCGGGATTAAAAATTTTGCTCTTTTGTGAAATGGTTCCCTTTGGAAATTTAAAAGGGGTTTTTTTAAGTGAGGAAAATACAATAAATATATATGTAAATAAAAAAAGATTTATTTTAAATTATGGAAGTAAAAATGTTTTAATGGTTTGGAATACTTTATTTTTTATTCCTTTTTTGTATTTTATTTTTATGAAGGTATTTTATATAAGGGTTTTTTTTGGGCTTTAACTGCTAAAAATATTATTATTAACCTTGATAAATACATTAAATTTTAAAAAATTTTTTAATATATTGATCATTGATATCATATTAGGTTGGGGAAAAGAAACCATTATTTATTTGGTAGATTGTAGTGTCGATATCCGTAAATATCTTTTCAAAAAAATTTCAAATTTATAATTTGCACTAAAAATTTTTTGCTTTTTTTTTTTTCTATTCAGTTTGGAGTGACAGGGTGTTAAAAAAAAGCCAACAAAGAAAAGATGGTTCTTTTTTTCAGTTTTTTTTTTGATAAAGGTGAAAATGCGCCCGGGGCTGAAATTGTGAATAGTGTTTACGGCCGATGCTGTAACAGCTAATTACGGAATTTTGGTTTCGTGATTCCGTTCAGGTATTTTTTAGTTAAAGGAACCCCCGAACAGGCAGGCCCGTCGTCGAAAAAAAGATAAAACCACAGAAATAATCGAAGTTGACTGGCATGTTATGTCGTAGCACCCCCGGAACTAAAGATTGACCAAAAAAAAGTTTTGCCATTTGGGGTTAGGTTTGTCAAAGTTTGGGTGCCCCCCAAATTAACAAAAAAAACACGATGGATGAATTTTCTGCAAAGCCTGGCCAAAGGGAATGAAATCGACCCTTTTTTAAACGGATGGTGATTGGGGGAGAAATGGGTAAAACTCAATTTGTGCAAAAACGATTGTGATCAAAGTGCGTTGAAGAGAAAACCAGGACTAACGGGAGGAAGGTTCTATTGTATTTGGGCTACGGGCAGGAATCAATTATTTGGAGTTGCCCGCATGACCAAAACCTTTAAAATTTTTTACCCCAAAAACGGACCGTTTGAAGCTAGCGATTGCCGGGGAAATTTGGGCCCAAAAAAGGGTGTTTTGTTTTATCGGACAACGCCAGACCACACCTTTGTTTTGACCCCCAGAAACTCTGGGAGCTTGGTTGGGAAGTTTTTGATTCACCATAAGTCGGGCTCCTAAGCGATTCCAACCCTTTTTTGCATTGAAACTTCCGAGGAAAGAAAATTTGGGGTCAAAAAAAGATTGGAAAATCGTTTACTGATTTTTGCCAATAAGGCCAAGACTTCCGGGGAGTCAATAAGCATTTAAAATGGCAACAAATTAGCAACAAAAAGGTGCATATTTGACCCAAACGACAATCGGAAGCATGTTAAATAAAAATCTTGTTTCAGCAAAATAATGGATTTTTTTCCCCCAAACCCGATTTTATTAGGGAAAGGAGCCATTGAAACATTTCTTTAAAGGGTATACAATCCAGATTTCATATTGTATCATAAAAATCACCTTTGGGCATTGAGGCAATCATCTCCTGATTCCACAATTTTAATACCCTCGGGGAAACCTCCCTTTCTGCCGCGAAGAAATCCGAAAACCCGCGGCCCACGTCCCAAAAGTAACGTGGCCTTTCAAGTATTTTTTTTTAAGACTGAAGGTAAAAATCGAATGGGGGAGATCAGACGTATTGGGGTGTTCGAGTGTCTCGACTTTTTAAAAGGGTAACAAAATTACGACATTTGCGATTTTTGGGGTGGGAAAGGTATGCAAAGCAAAACCATTGTATTTTTAGACGTTTCGCCTTAACGCACTTCGTAATTATAATTGTTCCACAATATGATTCCCAAAAAGCAAATAAATATTTTAATGTCTAACAGTAATACTAAATTTAAAAACCAAATTTTAATATTAAGATTGATTATACGACACGTAAAATTGATTTTACGTACTCATTGGTTTCCTATGTCAGAAATTGAAAACATACTCTATTCTTACTAAAATTTAATTACTGATGCAAATATCAATCCAATATTTAAATTTTTCTTTAATCTTAGGTTTCTATATGTGATGACGGAGAAAAAACTCAGTAAATGAACTATTTCTTCATTTGGAAACACATTTTAATTGATACCCTCCTGCCCCCCTGTTCTAGGGATAATCTACTATTTGGTTAAATGATGGAATCACTGAATTGCTGTTGGGATGTGTTGTTGTTGTAATTTTTTTTTTTGAGGTTTTACACAAACAATAGATATAAAATAATATTATCGTCGAAAGAAAACATCATTCTTAATAACCTTCATAATTTTCTTCGCTATTAAATAAAATTGTAATTAATATTAATAGTTAAACTGTGATACTAAAGAATAAATTAATTAATTTAGTTAGCACGATTAATAATGTTTTAAAACATGATTCTTAAATTACGGAATATAGTTTGTTTTAAAGAATCTGATATTTTATTTTAAAATTAGAGTAAACTTCAAAACCTGTACTTGTAAATGTCCTTATTTAAGAGATTTGAAATTGGGCCCTGTAACGTTTTCTCGTCGCACGAATGGAGAGTCAGCTTCTATTTGTGGATAGGATAATCACGTTCCTATGCACTCGTGCAACCTTAAAATATTGTGAGGTCCTGTCTTTGGTCATCTCCCCGGCAAACTTTGACACCGTGAGAACCCCTACTCCACCCACAAGCCGGATTTAACTCGAAGATAAAGAGGCCGACCGCTACTTTTCCGATACCCTAGAGAAGGCAGAGAGAAGTCTGTTGGAAACCTTCGAAGAAGACAAATGTAATATCCTCCCTCATAAACAACAGAATTTGGACTACAATGAACTAACCAACCTTTTAATTACTTCAATGTATATACTGTATTTAACAGCTGTGACGTAAGAAAACCAATTATTTAAATTAATAAATATCCCGCACAGCTCACCTATAGTTAAATAGTAGTGCTTTATATATATAATAAAGAAAACTTATTGTGTGACATAATTTGTAGTGACAAGTGGTTGAGTTTAACATGGCGAACCAAAGGTAGGGCGTGGCTGGTGGTGTGTGAATGATACTGTATTATCGAAGAAGCAGGAATCTTGAAAGGATTAACTCCAATTTATTGCACTTCTTGAAACATATATGCATCTTACAACAATAAAGACTTAACTGCACAAAACAGACAAAGACAACACACAAAGTGCGGCAGCCGGCTGACTACATGATTGCAGAGAGGCGAGAGCAGAAGAGAAGAGGGCGCGATTTCCAGATCTCGGTATTTATAGGCAGCGAGACATCACGTGATTTAGGAGGTGGATGGAGATAGTTTCAAAAGTCCCGGTGGCGGTAACAATTAAAATAATACATGGTTGTCCTGAAGGACTGGACATTAAATAATGCAAGGTATACAATTAAATTATTGAGTTATTAATATATATATTGACAAGTAAAGATCCTTCTGTCTTGAAATACGGAATTAGCATCGGACAACACAGATTCATAATGCTCTTTATTCAATAATGAGCAACAAAATCAGCCCACAATTTTATTTTAAGGTCACAATTTTAACTTTATTTTAGCTCATTTAAATCTTTTTTCTTAATTTTGTTATTCACCCAATAATCAAATCTCTCAATCAGTATTGCTTAACAATATCCTAAAGATAGGGGGTTAAGACCTCACCAGGGATCAAGTGCCCCGATGACCATTCTATCCCTTCTACTCTGCCTTGAAAACAAACAATTATATATTTTTTAACAATTACAAAAATGTTAAATTATCAAAAGCACATTAGTGAGTGGTTTTTACCAAGACTTTAAGACTGCCCAACATTCATCGTTTACGGGCCTTAAAACACAGTATAATTATGAAAATATCGAAAATAGAAAATCTACTGCAAAAGCACAATGAACATACCAAAATTTTTTTGAAAATACGACCCTTTTAAACCTCCTCATCCTGAACACCCGTAAAATTCCATGCAAAAGACAATAACCGAAGCTAGATCTTACAGAGTTTAAGTTAAAATGTATAATAGCTTATAAATCTTAATCTTTGGGTTCATAGCAGTCCATTTAGCCTTTGTTTTACAGACTCAAACAGCTATCACCCGTTGCGTTCTATTCATTTCACGTCTTCAAATGCTTTAATTCTTATTTGAAAAATTTTTGGTGTTTCTTTAACAACTTCTATGGTTTTTTATTTTACGTATTATCTATTATTATCACAGAGTTTAAGTGAAAAACTCGAAAAAATGTAAAAAAATAAACATTTCTTAAAATTATTATTATTATGTAAATTCTGGTTTCTTTCAAATCCCTCCCCAATTTTTTTTCAAACAATCAATGGCTTCCCTTTTTTTGTATTATGCATTATTTAATTAGATACACTTTTTTTAATTTATTTCTATTTTTGCTTTCAAAATGCAGCACACTTATTTATTTTTTTACCACGAATACTTCCTCTATAGTTTACAGAAATACGACATGTATGTTGTTTTCCTCGCAGTTATGCACTCTTTGGGGAAAATTAAGTTTTACAGGAAAGCTCACTTCGTAGGATTAACTTGATTAAGACTACAGCAACTCAGGTAGATAAGAGCTTGGTTATTGAATGGAGACTTTATCGCCCTTGGCGACAGATTTGGTGAAAAAAGATTTTGCGAAGGAACCATGAAGAAGTTTGGGGAAATTTCTACGATGTTGTATAAAGGTCAAGAGATACTTGATCTGAATGAGAATCGCCATGAAGTACAACTCTAGCATGAAAATTCAACACGAAGCCAATTCATCTAGCAGACTTTCAGATACGGGATTAAGGGTTCCTAGAAACCCAGATGCCAGCAGAACTTTCCGTTGATTCCGTAGATTATCTGAATGAGTTCCAGCTGATGGAACAGTTCTAGAGAGACTACCAGGAGCACTGTAAAGCTTATTTATAACGAGTGCGATTTGCAGTATTGTAAATAATCTGTTATAATATTTCTCTTAGAATGTACGTCGATTTGTCTTCATGTAAGCATCTGTCCATTAACAAATCAGTTATTATTCAAATAATTGGAGTCTTCAGCTGCTTTCCTTCCCACGCAAAGTTGAAAGATTGCTTACTTGTTGATTGAATAGATTTTACAACATCAATATAGAAAAAATTCCATTCTTTAAAAATTAATTTTTATCAAGGTTTATAATTATTATGAAAGTTTAAGTAGGTTATTTTATGCAAAAAATGCTTCAATAGTTTAATTTAATTTGGAAAATTTTTAATTTGTTATACAAATTTTGTATTAATTCAGCTTTATTAAAATTACTATACAAGATATTAGCATAAGACCAGAACAAAAAAAACACACACAATATCAAATATACTGCAGAAAACATATATAAACAGTAACCAAAAGACTTACACAAAAATATGGCAACCCTTAAAATTAAGTGAAAATTTAAAAGCTAGTCATTTTTTTTTTTTCCTTGAATATATTATTTTACATAACATAATTTTTAGAAATTCAATTGCAATTTAGAAATAATTGCATACAATGATTTCTAACTTATTTTTAATTCTGTATATAACTGAAGAAGAAATAGGACCCTAAACATTTTATTCTTAAAGCAGTTAAAATATTTTTTAAAATTCTAATTATGCTTAAGTAAGTTTTACTATTTCTCCTTCTAGTAAAAACATGTCTTTACGAACAACACAAGCAAATATTGATCATAATAATTATTTAAATCATAACATTGACGCAAAAATAATATTAAAAAATGATTCGATGAAATAATTTTATTCTACTTGGAAAAATAAAGCAAAATTTTTATTCAACGTCCGTGCATAAAAAAAATTGTAACCAATGGCGAAGAATTATTCCGCCAATAATTCTTCTTCCAGTCTATAATTATTTTTCGCGCAACGTAATAAATATCGAAAGAACCAACTAATGGACCAATATCTTTCCCGCCAAAAACCCTCAACCGAATTACCCATCCAAAGAATTCCGCAATGAAGCGTTTACTTCTCTCTTTCCTCGTGACAAGGTTACATGGAATTCGATATATTAGATCTTCTCTTCATCGATGAATCGATAGGAATCTGCCGTGAAAAATCGGATGTATCTTAATATAAATCGATTCTGATTGACGTCAGATCATCATCATTTCTCAAGAGATTTCCGCAAGAAATCGAATGTACTTCAGCGCGAATTTATGGTTCTGAAAGTCGCCATTTTGGGAAATCTGGAATTATGTTGGAATTGCCAACACTGCCATGAAATACTCTATTTTATTTCTACATTTGTATTCACGAAATAACTTCACTTGAATTCCCTTGAACTTTTTATATTTAAGAATATCTTGTCTATCAAAGAAATTGATGCATTTTCTGAATCTTTTATCAAAATCTTTTCTGGAAATTTCTCAAGAGAATTTTGACTGAGAACGAATATATTTCAAAACTCTTTATTCTATATTTTCCTGTCACACAACTTCTTATCTACTTTTTCCCTATGGCAAGATATAAATACACACAAAATTTATTTATATGTTTGAGTAAATATTGCTTCTAAAAAGTCATCAATAAGCATGAATAGATTTAATATGAAAACGGATAGCATTCCTCGTTTAAATTTTTGGATATGACTCTTCGTAATAAATCATTCGAATAAAAATATCTATTTTTGAATTAAATTCTTATAGATGGAATACTTATAAAACAACCCCATAAAAAGTTAATTTGAATGATATTATTAGAATAATTTCTTGAAAAATTATTTATTAATGCATTTTGTATGTATTTTCTCTCTATTCATTTTCGTATTAAGATATCAATTTCCAAATATTTTAACATATATTTGTCGTTAGTCAAGTTATATTTATAAATTTAGAAAAAAGTGCTAAAATTATTTCGGAATAAAAACTATAAAGTGCGATTTTAATATTTATTTAACTATTGCTGAAATATTGTTTTTAAAAAAACTATTTACTGAAATTTTTGATTAAACAATTAATATTGTTGCTAATTTGCATGGAGAAAATGCAGCTAAGAACTCTAATTATTTCAATAATAACAGATTTATTAATAGACCAGTACAAACAGGCTAATCGCCGATTATACATAAAAAAATATTATAACAGATTATGTACATCAGTGCAAATCACAGTCAACGCACAAATAGATCCTGATATCGACTGCACTCCTTTCTGAACTTATCCTTTTTGTAACCTCACTTCTAGAACATTCGATCCTAAAGCCTTCTCTATGGTTCCTTGGCAATATCATTTTTTTTCACGAAATTTGTCGCCAAGGACGATAAAGTCGACAATCTGGTTTCCCTAGCCATATCTTCTGTGGATGCCTTATTTTTCAATTCCATGCTGGGAAACAAATTCTGCCTAAATCTCAATTTTCCCGCCAGGAGAGTATAGCATACGTGGTGTGTTTCAAAATGAAATACATGAACTTTTCTTTAATGAAGGTAAATTCTTTGAAGTTCACATTTTGTTGATTAAAAAAAATGTTGTTTATCTGTTCCACATTACTTCTTGTTAAAATTTAGTGATTTATGAGATCTAAGAACTTTTACAATATCATCCAAAAATTGCCTTTTTTGGTCATCAGCTGTTTTTTTACCCATTGGTAAAATCTTTTTACTTTAAAATTCTATCAACAATATTATATTTTTTTGCAAAATAGTTTTGTAAAACGTTTTAAAGCTAATTCCTGCTTTTCTCTTCGAATCTAATAAAAAATAATAAACGCGCGTTTTCTTAGCAATAGAATATGGATAAGGAAAAATTATTCATATCAAAATCGAAAGGAAAATTAAGTTTTAATAAAAGTGTCCTAAATTTTAGAAAAAGATTTCTAAAAATTTCTATAATAAAAATGTTAAAAATTTAGAAAATGAATATAATTTTTCCGGGTCAATTGAAATGTAAAAAGAAATATAAGTCAGAGAAATTCGAAGTATATTTTGTTTTCAATTTACATATGGCAGCTGTATCAGTTCGTTCAAAATAGCCATAAGCAAACGATGATAATTTTACCTCCGTATAAAAATTGTTTTGAAATATAAATAATGTGTCGTTTGAGTGTAGGAATCAATTAAAATTGAAGAGTAATTGAAAATATTAAATAAAAAATTATTCGCAATCTATTTCATTTATTTTAGATAATAAATATTCTTTTAACTGGTTTTTTTCCGTTACAAAATGTTTCATTACTTCTCATTAAAGACATTTCTGAATAAAGTATTTTATAATGATCAGAATTTTATCTTCAAAACTAATAAAATGCCCTGCATATAATGTTCAAGTATTGATAATCAATGAAAAATATTTTACGGTACTTTCAAAAACAACTTTTGAATTTATAAGGAATAAACAACAATATGGCGAACAAAGTAATCAACATTTTATGATCAAAAGAAAGTGAAGTCATTTTTCTGAAAATTATCTAGAACGGAAATAAATTCTTTCTAAAAATAAGATTTTTTCCATGCTTGCCTCAATGTATTCAAATGTAAAAAGTTCAGAAAAGAAAGCTTGAAAGTTATTTTGTAATGAATTTATTCAAAAGACTTAATTGTTTACTCAAACGCGACAAATATGACAGTTACTGAAATGGAAAAACTTTTTTAAGCGTGTTTTGGATATAAATGATATCTTTTCGTTCTTCTTTCTTCATTATGTTGAATAATTTCTAAGCTTACAACTTCTTTCCATATTTTTTTCTAAACGTTAAAAAGGCATTTTTTAGTAATGGAAATAAGAAATGAAACTTTATCTCGAGTAAGCGCAGATTTGAATTAATCTTACGAATAAAAACTAAAGGAAATATTTTGTTAATTTATTTACTTGAATTGTAAATAAAAAATAAATAAACACAAAATAGAAGATTTGTATGCTTTCATTAATCTATAATATCTAGAGGTTTTGGAATAAAACCTGAATCGTTTTTAACCATTCCACATAAGAAAATGTCCTGTTTTTTCTAAAACAGTTTGAATAATGAAACTGTAAAAAATATGGCGCCGGTTTTTTCTTTGTATTTGAATTACTTCTTACTAGATTATGCTATGTTTTTAAAAATTCAACTTCTATCAAAAAGCAGACTTTTTAAAAAAAAAAATTTATAAATTTGTAAAAAGAAGTAAAAATAGTATTCAGTAACTTTTTCCTATACTTATAGACTTGAAAATTTTAAATTATGTTCATACCTTTTGTAATAAAAGGAATATATAAAAGGGGATTTCATTCTCTCTCTCTATTGGTATAAATTTTAAAAACGAATCTCTTTCATAAATGTTTTTACTTATGATTTTTACATAGTTATAAAACAAGAAGCAAGTAGAGAAAAACCAATTTAGCAGTTTTTACCGCTTGATAAACAGTAGTGTTCTAGAAAATTCTTGACGAGTTTTAAAAATTCTATGAGAATTTGTAATACAAATAAATTCAAACGAGTTTATTCGAACAAATGTAATGTAGTACACTACCAAACGAGTTTTTACAAAAATAATGTTAAATCGAAATTTCAAACGAAGTATATGGAACATACATGCATTACAATATTTTTTTTTGTGTACTTAATTTTCCTTCTTTTTTTTGAAGTTTAAGAATTTTTATGCTGGCAGATCAATAATCTTCTATTATTAACCAAAAAATATCTTTCCCTTCTATTTCTATTTTTTCATTTAAACACTTATTATTTTACACACTTAAATTTCAATTTAATTTTGTTGGAGTTCTAAAAAGTGCATTATTTATTACATAAAATGTGTTCGTATTTTGTTTGATATATTACATGCAACATTTATAATCGATGAAAACTTTAAAAAATTTTACAGTACTTAATTTCTAAAAGAAAAGAAATATGAATAATGAAATAACTTTCAAAGCAATTAATATTTTAAACTCTGTTGATAGTAAATTACTTATTTAATAATATGTACGAACAATTTAAATTAATTGAGTGAAAATAATTTCTTTATCTCTTTTGTTAGTTATGATAATTCAATAGTAAATATATTTTTCTTTGATAAAAATGTGTTGAAAAACATTTAAAGACAAAAAAGTGAATATAAAAAGCATAATGAATCATTAATTATTTTGTCTAAATGTAGCGTAAATGGCAGCATATAAAAACAGCCAAATAAATGATTTGAAATGAAAAGTATTTCTCCTTTTGCGTTCATTGGGTATTTTCTTCTTGAATCTTATTTCATTTCCTTTTTTATTATTGTTAACGAAATGTTTTTAGAAGCAGAAATCATGGTTAGAAAAGCCTTTAATGTTTTTCATTTACGACAGGAAATTTATTTCAAAAAAATTTTAAAAATAAATAAAAAA